>PVLD010003882.1:0-124690 GCA_004027595.1 Dinomys branickii | reverse complement strand
AAAATTAAAAAAAAATCTTGTATGTCTATATGTGTTTTCCTGAGCATACACTTTGAAGTTATCAATATGCAATGCAACAACTATTGTTGGTTTCCTGTTGCTTTGTCTATAATTCAATTTTGATTATAGTGTTATTGCGCTACTTTGTGTCTCTTTGTTAATGCTTTCCTCTTTTTTGTTGATGTTGTTCTTTTTCTTTTACACTTTAAAAAAATGAAAAAAAATTTATATATAAAAAATAAAAGGAAGGAAGGGATAATTATGTATGTATGTATGTATGTATGTATGTATATGCAGCATAGGTAACATAGTTGTACTACTGACTTAGGTCACTTTATTGTAAGGAATAGTTAATGATTATTTGTTTGATCAATTTTGCATGTGTATATTTGTTTTCCTGAGTATACACTTCAAGTTATCTATATGTAACACAACAACCATTGTTAATTTCCTGTCACCTTGTCTGTAATTCAGTTTTGATTGTACTATTCTTGTGCTATTTTGTGTCTGTTTGTTAATATGTTTTCGTTCTTTTACTTTTAAAAGAAAAAAGTGTCATAAAAAAATCCACTACACACTGAACAACAGAAGTGTTGTAAATGACATTAGGAGAAAGACCTCCGAGAATGGAGAAGCCAGAAATGCAGACACCTGGGAAAGGCCCAGACAGAGGGAACGGTAGGTATACAGCGTCAGGAGTAAATGTGTCACAATGGCTGGAGCAGACAAGCGACCACAAGACTACAAACGAATGTAGTCCGAGAGGTGATCGGGACATGTTAGTCAGCTTTGTAGCAGTAACAGATGGCCCTGAAATCTCCGTCTCATACAACATTGGTTTCTTCTTAAGCACTGTATTATGGCTGTGGATGAACTGCTGCAAGTCCTCCTTTTCCAGAGCCCAGATGAAGGAGCAGCCCTGACTTGACATACACCACGGCAAAGGAAAAAGCAAGGGACCCAAAGGAACCACATGACACTTGGCCTCCAGCTCATGTTCTACTGGCCCGCGAGTGCGCCAGGCAACCCTAAGATGGGAGAGTGCTCTGCCTTTTAGCAAGAGATGGGAACGTATGACTTTCTTACAGGGAAGGAAGGAAGAGTTGAGAATAACATAGTTGGGAGAAGTTGTAGAACATTTCAGAAGGTCATGTGTAACACCTCTGGCCTTCACACTGAATGAGATGGGGAGCTACTGGATGGTTTTAAACTGAGGCGCTGCTTTATACAACCTGACTCAGTCTGTGTGTGTGTGTGCCTGTGTGTGTGTGCTTTACTGAGGGTTGAACCCACAGCTTACACTGAGCTCCATCCCCATCCCTCTATTTTTAATTTTGAGACGAGACCTCATTAAGTTGTGTAGGCTGGCCTCAAACTTGCAGTGCTCCTGCCTTAGCTCTGGGGTAGCTGAGATTAGAGCCATGTGCCACCCACCTGGCCTGATGCACATGTTAATGATCAGCAGGAGGTACACTATGTTGACAAAAGACTGCAGCAAGGAAAGGGCTGAACCGAGGGTCCGATGAAGAGCCACTCAATAACCAATAAGAGAGATGATGGTAGACGAGGTCAGGAAATGCCAGTGGGTGGAAAAAGAGATTGGGGCTGAGCATGGTGGTGCATGTCCGTGGCCCTAGCTATTCAGAGGCTGAGGCAGGAAGACTGCTTGAGACTAGGAGTTCATGGCTGGCCTGGAAAATGAGACATTATCTCTTAAAATATGATTGGATCCTAGATACAGAGTTAATAGGATTTGCTGTTGACTTCGGTGTAGGGCCTGAGAACTCAAGGATGACTTCAGTGCATTTTGCCTAAGAAATGGAAAACATGGGGTGGCCGGTAATGGCATTATGGTCCTATGGGAAAAGGGTATTTGAAAGGGATTCTCTGATCTATGAAGACAGGAGTTGCATTTTCCTTTCCACTCACATAACTCCTATAAGTGGCACAGTGAACGTACTGAAACTTGCTTTTCTAAAGTTGAACTAATGACTGACTAGTTTTCTACTGCCTGCTGCCGTTCTCTGTGAATCTCCAGTCTGAACAAAAAGCTCTTGGCCTAATGGTCCATGGAATCATCTTGCAAGTCAGCTCGAGCAGAAGCAGGCCCTTCTTAGATACCATATGCCAGCCTCCTTTCCTCTCCCCTCTTCCAGTTATAAGGGCACCTGTGATTACACTGGATTCACCTAGACAATCCAGGGTAATCTTATTCTGTCAGCAGCTGACTACCAACTTTAATTCCATCATAATCTTCATTCTTTTAGCCATGTATAGCAATGGATTCACAGGTCACAGCGATCAAGAGATGCTACCTTAGTATTAAGCTACAGTACAGGTATCAGTTTAACACAGTAACCCCCCGCCCCAATACTCAGGGTTAACATATGTGCATGTCTTTTCAAATGCAGCTAGTAAGTAACCTGTGGGCAACTTGACTGAATTTCCTATTTTCAGAGAGATATAAAAAAGTTTTAGCAGTAATGTTTTGGCTTGGGGTTTACTGCAAGGGGAAACTATAATACAATATAATACATATTTTATAAAATTATTTATGATAGCCACCCAACCATATACAAGAGAGTGCAAGAAATCTGTCCACACACTAAGACCAAAGAATTTAGATGAGGGCCTGGATCCCACAGCAATGTCCTGCATGAGTCTAGCTGAAGACCTAGAGCTCATAACAGTGCCTCCCACAAGTCCAGGTGGAGGCCAAAAGTCCATCACAATGTCTCATGTAGGCTTGTTTCACAGATCTGCGCTGGGAAGGCCCAAAGGTCACTGGTTGAATCTAGGAAGTCTGTGCCAGTGGAATGAAGGATCTGTGCTAGCAGGCTGAGGGAGGTGCACTGGAGCCAGGAAGCAAGCAACAGTGAGATCTTGAGCTCCTCTGATGGTCAAGACAGCTGAGTTTCCATCAGGAAGGCCAACGCAGCAAGATTCTCCAGGAGTCTGGCAGTGCACAATCTTTCCCTCCGGAGCCAGGAAGAGACGCTCAGAGGGAGGACCAGAGCTACCCCAAAGTAAACTGAAGCTATTCTCGGTGCCAACAAGGTCCCGAGCTCTTTGGAGGATAACAGTGAAGTTCATCAGGAAAGCCAGCATGACGAGCTCCTCCAACAGACCCAACAGCTCCTTACAGCTTCTATCAGCTCCCAACAGCCTTTCTCAGCTCCAAACAACCTAACTTCTTCAGTTCTGCCTCTTATGCTGCTGACAACAATCCTCAGGTGGGCCTACCACACCGAGAACCAAGCTTACTCAGTTTAACTGGGGGTTATAAGCTGACCACCAGTTGTCAATCCACCACAGGTAAATTAGGCTACAAAATTGAAACCGGTATTTTAAATGCATGCTTCTTTATCAGAACAGCTTATTTACAATTTTCACAAATACTAATTAACTTCTGTCTACATTATTGACTCATAATCAAGAGCAAAGGAGGCCTAGGTTTACTGCAGGGCTTTGGAGTCCTAAGCCACCTTAATTACATAGCATGGTATCTTAGATCCTAGGCATCATAAATAGAAGTTTCATTTGCTGAGTGTAGACTGGTTAATACAGTCTCAACTGAAAAGAAAATGATTACTTTGAAAGTAGATCCCTTAAATTGTATTTGTGTTTTAGGAAAAATTTCACATTTGGCCCACCTTTCCCCTCTTGGATATTTTCCCAGAAGAATTAAAAACATCATACCACAGCAACGTATGTACACCCAGGTTAACAGCAGCACAATGCGTCATAACTAAATTCTGGAAACAACCCAAATGCCCATCAGTGGAGGAATGGATAAAAACATGTGGTCTTTTTATAAAATGGAGTACTACTCAGCTATAAAGAGGGATAAAGTTGAGAAATTTATAGGGAAATGGATGCAACTTTATACCACACTCATAAGTGAATTAATCAGACTTGCACATGTAAATATCATATTGTCTCCCTACTGTAAGAAGCTGAAAGGGTAAATAAGATCCAAAATGTACAACAGACATTGTGAAATGGGAAGAAATTGTTCAAAAGGAAAGAGAAACTCAGATGGGAGAAAGGAGAAAAGAAGGGAAAAGGAAAAAAATATATATATATACACGACAGTTAAGATAGTTATATTGATTACTATTATTTCATTAAGGTTTGTGCCTATGTTTGATCAATTTTTATGCCTATATCTTATAATATGAGCAACTACTTTGAAGATAATAATGTGCAATGTACTAACCATTGGTGCTCTCCTACAATCTTGTTCTGAAATTTTGTACCATTGTTTTTATTGTTTCTTTCTTTAAAAGAAAATTTTTCATAGTTTTTTAAAGTAATTGCATATAAAAATCCTGTCAATCTTATGTCTAGAAAATGAATCACTTGTAATTGGAGATGTTAAATCAAATGAATAATGTCTGCATAATTTCAATCAGTATTTTTTTAAAGGTTTATTTTTATGCAGATTTTTCTTTTTAAATGCAAATGTCAAATAAAAGAAAATGTCTTCAAATTGTACCAGGGCTTATTGACAGTCTTTTTCAGAATACTAATTGCATTATTTTACACAGAGAACATGATATATTTTCCAAACTGTACTTTTCTATTGAATCAATTATTAAAATTATGGAAATTTTTCAATACTAGATACTGCTTTATTAACATTACTCTGAAATGCTCACAGCAATTTTCCTATCCTCATCTAAAATCATTTAGTACTTAGCAACAGAGCTGATCAGATTTCAAAACAAATCGTTGAAGGCAGCACTTAGAAATGTGTGAGCACTTCATTAAAATATTTTTTATATTAGAATCATGTATCTTCATAAATTGACCTCTTCCAGAATATCTTTTTGCTATCAAGTACAAAGAACATATTTTCTACCATCTATGTTAACAAAAATAGACTTTATGTATCAGCTAAGGGAAGCAGATATAACACAAGATATACAAATATGTAAGCAAGTACAAGACTGGCATACGATGGCCACCCACAGAGTTGCACGAGGAGGCGTGCAGAGGGTGTCTGCACACTGCAGACCCAGGGATTCAGCCCAAGGTCTGGAGCTCAGTGCTGTGCCCCATGCAAGTCCGCATCCGGGAGGCTGATGGTTCTGCTATGGAAGGCCAAAGAGTCTATCCTGGAAGCCAGGAGGTGACACCCAAGGTGAGGGCAAAGGCTGGAGCTCCTCCAAACAGAAATGCATTTGTCCTTCCTCATTCCAGGCAGTGAGCCATAGGCTGGGTCTTCCACACCTTAGGGATGGAATTGCTGAGCCAGTTTACTTGAGCTTCTCTTATTCAAGTTGACACAATCAATCAACCATCACACTTTAGAGGCTGATAAATGCAAGTATCATTAGGTCTCCCTATAGGATTACAAAATCTGAGAAGTCCTCTCCTGGCTCTGTGGAACACTGTGCTCCAAATGTCCACGACCTGGTCCCAGGTTAACCTTCCAGACCTGTTTGTGACTACCGTTCTTATGATGTTGCTAATACTTAGCTGCTTAGCTTCAGCCATTGCCGATGAAGGGATAAGTGCTGCAAATTGCAAGCGACATCCACAGTACTTAAACAGCTATTAATTTCCTCTTTTCTCCTTGTTCATGTGGTGCACTCAGCCCTTGGCATTCTCCCATTTGCTGTAGTGTGTGTGTGTGTGTGTGTGGCTTGCTCCAGCCAGGAGATCCTGATTCTGAAAAGATCTGTAGCAATGGCATCTTTTCTTCACCGAGGATCTTCCTTAGGAAGGCATTTATCTCCACGTCTTCCTCAATTGGCTGACTGTGTCAAAGTGTTATCACTCTTTTCTCATTCTAAAGTACTTATAAACTCACCATAGTTGCCTCCCATCTTTTTTTTTTTCTTAAGAAAACAAAGATTTAGTGTAAAAGACAAAGCTAACATCCTGGACATCTGATAGCATGTCTTCAAGAACTTCTGCTTCTGGGTAAATCTTCTCTAAGGCGCTGATTAGTCTTCAGGGTTCTCCTGGGCCCTCCAGCTGTCTTTTGAGAAGCACCAAATACCCACCCCCAGAGATAACCGTCCCAAAAATGTTTCCTACATGTCTACCACTCTTGCTTTGCCCTGCATGTCTACTCCACTGTTCCACTCCAAGGTTGGACAGTTAACCACTCATTCACACAGATACTCTCCCACCACTCTTCGCCTTGCACTGTCTCCTGAAGCCTCAGCCTTCCTCTCCCATAGCTTCCTCTAGTTCTGGCCTCCAGCATGTCCTTCTGGACCAGAACTCCTAATCCATTTGGTAGCATGAATCCCTATGATAGCCTGGTAAACCCCATGCATTAAACAAACATGCAAGATTACACCAGAGTATACTGAAATACAGTTATTAAAATATTTTAAATCTATAATGTATTCATTCATGTGCTTCCTTATTTTCAGTATACTGAACAATAAAATGTAGCAATAGTTCTAATAACTACCCTAATTTCAAAGTGTTGATGAGCATAAATAATATATCTGCAATATTTGCAGCTTAATATAAAAAGAGCTATAATTTCTCTTGGTAACTACATCATAGATACTGCTAATGCTTCTGTGGTTTGTTACCCAACACATACATTTCATTTAGCAGTTAGTGAAAATAAACACGTACATATATATTTTAAATCTGCATATTCTACTCCTCCACATTCTGACCTACATCATGACATTAACTGGCCTTCTTGCATGTGTGCTCACTGAAACAATCACTCTGTCTGTGTGCAGATGCAAGTCTTGTTAAGTCATGTACCTGTGTAGTGACATTTTTGGCAGCAATACTAGGAATTAAACTCAGGGCCTTCATACTGAGCTATGCTGCCAGCCCTTCAAAATGTTTTATTTTGACAAGGCCTCAATACACCACTAAGTTGCCTAAGACGCTCAAACTTGTGATCCCCGGCATCAGCCTCTCAGAGTGCTGGGATTCCAGGTGAGTGCCACCAAGCCTGGGTCTGTGTAATAACTTTTATGAGTCCTTATTGTCCACAGCAACGCACTCTTCCAATATGATAAAAATGGAGCTCATTTAAAAGGTAAATGTCCTGAGCCCCCTTGTACCCTGCAGGTCTACCTGAGTTTGTGAGCCTGCACTGTAAAAGTATTACAAGGCTCTCCCGGACTAGTGTTCTGCATAAGGCTTCGTAGAAGAGGGTAGAGTACCAACCTGTAAGTATGGCCTTCAACACCCTTCACGGCCAGCCTCATCCTACCCGCCTTTCCATTCTGGTCCATTCTCATCAGGTTACCACTTATCCTCAAATGGTTCCCGTACTTTGTCACCTCTCTCCAGAGAATACCCTTTCTTCCAGCACCTTCTGCTTTTCCTGTCCATGTCCTGCATGCATTTCTCTGCTTACTCATCATTCAGGACTCAACTCCAATACGACCTCTTAGTAGCCTTCCTATCTGTCTCAGGCTGAAACAGTGTTGTTCTCCCCAACATATTCTAATCACACTATGTGAAGTTAATTATTCCAGGCCTTTGTCAAGGCAGAGTGAGTGCCTCAGATACAGAACTGCCTGGAAGACTGCTATGAATCTATTCAGCATTCAGCACACACGGAGAGGATGGACTGACCAACAACTAGGTACGAGGTAAACTAATCGTTAGAAGAATTAGACTAGAGCTTTACTTTCAAAGCGTTCCCTAGTCCTCTTCCTGTTTGTCTTCCAGCCCTTTCTCAACAGTCCAGACATCATCTCTCTACTTCACCCGACATTAATCTTTCTTGACCCCCCACACGGGTGAATAACCAGAATCACATTATTTTCACATTCATTCATTCATTCATTCATGATTTATTGAGCTCCCACTATGTGCCAGGTAATGTGAGAGTAGCCGACCTGTAAAGCAGGCAGTACTGCCCTCCACACTCTTAGAACGTCGTTAACTGCTTTCTCGTTGCTATTTTTGTCTTCTTAGCTAGACTAGAAGCGCTTTGGAAGCAGTGGAAATCCTATTTATTAATTTTAGTAGTCATTTCAGCAACTAGCACATCCCAGGAAGTTTCCAGACGCCCTTGAAAGAGTGAATAAAACACTTTTTTCCACAACTCCTTTTTCTTTCAGAATTGGCCTTACCTGGTACGGTATTACGAAAGTCAAGGGAAAGAAGCCTTGGCAGTACTCTGGAGAAAAGCTCCTTTGAGAGCTGGAGAGGCGAGTTTGACTCTCAGAAAAACAAATTCCAACAGCACAAACGCCTCGCTTGGGCGTTGCTGGGACGCATTGGTTGCTAAGAGAAAAGAGGCAGGTTCTTCGTTAAGATTGACAAAGCAGTCTCACCAATACAGTGCCCACTCCCTAATAGTCTCTTTTAGAACAGGCTGTGATTGGCTACTATGATGTGACGTCACGAAACAGAAACCCGGCGAAGTCTGCTTTGCTGAAAGTTTCCTTGGCAAGGAAAGAGTTTAGCTAGTTAGTTACACAAAGGTAGTGAGTCGGTCCATAAAACTCTAAGGGTGCTTGCCACCCCAACCCGCGGCGGAGAGCTGGAGCCCTCTTAAGAACTCGCCCTTAAATTTGGGTTTGGGGAGGAAATTGGGTCCGGCAGTGTGATGGGTATACAAGAACTTCTTAGGTGTTATGTTTTCCCCTTGCCAAAATAACTTCGGTAGAGCGCTTGACTCAAGCTGGAAGTACGCATCTCAGGGGGAAAAGCCTGAATCACTGAGTAACGCTAAGGATCATTTTATCTAAGATTATAGGTCCTAGGGGACTCACAGCGAGAAACTCCTCTCTGAACGTTTCCCTCCTTTCTTTTAAAAAATAATTATCTCTGTCTAGTCTGTAACCTGGGACAATTTAATAAAGCAATGCGGTTGATGGCCGTAATTGGTCTAAATCAATTCTTTACATCAATGTTAAGAAATATTTAATTGAAAAAGACAGATTTATAGCATACATGAAACTTAATCCTAAGTGAAGATTAAAATTTTATGTAAATCATGGGGTTCTTTTGAAATTTCTGAAGAGTTTGTGTTTGCAAAAGCAAAATATATTTTACTGTAGGAATCATGAGAAACTGCCTAGGAAGAAATCTTACATAAATGTTACAACAATCTTTTCCTGTCCTCTTTGCTCACTGGAAAACCGAGAGACTGGTTTTCCCCTAATCTCCGTCCCTGGTTGTTCTATTCTTTGTACTCTTCTGGTGGCACCATATGCATTCTGCTTAGCTTCAAACACCACCTGTAAAGACATCAGTGCTTTTAGTGTCCGCATGTCTCAGCCTCCTGCATCTCCTGAGCTGCAGACCTGAATTTCCAGAAGCCTTTGGGTCTTCCTCACTAGCCATCCAGTTCAGATCCTGGTGCTGAATGCTTACTAAACAAAAACAGGGGATGAATGAGTGAATGGAGGAATTACTATACCACGAGCATCACAGCTTAGCAGAATCAAAGTCAAAGCAGATATCTTTCAGCTATCTTCCAGAAAGATTTCTTCCTTTATTTCCTATTTTAGATAATGCCATTACTGTCTATCAGTTAGCAAGACTAGAAATCTGAGTCATCCTTGACTCCTCTTCCACTGCTCAGTGAAGATATTGCTAAATCTTATCATTCGTCTTTGCTGAGTATCTAATAATACATCTCTACCTCACATCAGATACATTTTATCTCTCACCCAGATAGTAGCAAGAGCCTCCTAGTCTATCTTCTGTCCTCTAATTTATTTGCTAAGTGGCCATGGGGTCTAAATCAGGGATCCAACCCTGGTACTACCTTGTTTAAACATCTCCATCTGGCTTATGAAACCCTGTGCAAACAGTTATAAAGGATAACTGAGAGTTATCTAGAAGATAATGAGTTATTTTGGGGACCTCATTTCCCATCTCTCTTCCTGGGGTAACCCATGTTACTCCCAGTGCTTATCACCTGAAGGCCTGGGAGAGCTGAATGACCTTAAACTTCAGCAGGGGTGGGTTGGGAGTACTGCAACGAAAGTCTACTTTGTTTTATATAAGGAATTCAGGAGGTTTTTATATCAGGCTGCACAATCTTTTCATATTTATTATACTTTTAAAAAATGCATAAACTCACTACTAGCTAAACTGACATACAATTAAATGAACACAAAGAAACATCAAGCAACAGTGACTGGCTCATCCCTTGGTTTTCCATAGCCCCTAACATAACTGCTGTTCAGTTCCAGGAGTTTATGGTCCCAGGTAGAGACCAGAGCTCTGGTTACATAGGGCTCCTGATGGGCCCCCAATATGCCTTCCTTATTCATGCCGGTACATCTGCTCAGCCTACTGCCTCACCTCCACCTCCACATGCCCCTGTGATGCCTTTCTTCATCTTTGTTATTTGATAAACTTTGTCAAGTCTCGAGGGTTACCATCTGTGGAAAGCCAGGCATGCACCCAGTAGAATTAGTCATTCTTCTGTTTTTCCATCAGAGTAAGTATTACACTGTGTGGCAATCGCTTGTTTACATGGGTGTCTCCCCTTACAGATTTTAGTGTTGGAATAGATTCATTTTTTTACATCTCTAATAACTGGATCTGATGTACTTTTGACTATGATTGAAATCAAACCTAGAAGAAGATAACAAAAGCTTCTTTGTGATCTTCCGAAGAATTTTTTTTCCTAAAAAATTCATAATCTTTTACAGACAGATTTAAGGAAGTAAGGATTAGAACCTTGTGATTTGGATGAGACACCCAGTCCTTCTATCATATTTTCTTTGAGATACCCCAAGGGGATGTACTTTTAGAGGAATGAGTCATAAGTCACAACACCAAAAAGTAAAGAATTAAGTGGTAAGTGTTTAGTCATTTCTTCATGATACGAATTCATCATTGACTGGTCATTTCTTCTTCTGTGGGAGTTGTTAGAAATGAAACATCAGCATGATAGTTACAGGGAATTTGCCTGAAACTGAAGATAGTTAAAAATTAGTTTTGGTTTTATGAAGTCAAAATGTAGAGTCAAGAAGTTACAACTGAAAACACTTCTCTGATTATTTAAGGACATTGCAATACATTTCTGATTGGATTTAGAGAAGATAATCTGATAAATTAGGTATGAATTGGATTTCTACTAATTCTATATATATTTTAAGGCAGTAGCTCAGAAACTAGAGATGGAGGACCTTGGATAGGAGGTTTTATAACTTCTGTTTGTCTGCATCAGTATGACGGGGAGGGATGAAAGGGAAGAAATATTCTTGTTCGATCTCTAAACTGCTGGAACTATTACATTTTTTCCAAAGTGCTTGTGGAATATTATCGCTGCCCAGCGCACGAGGAACTGAGGAGCATCTCAGACGACTATTCAGCTTCAGAAATGAGATAAACCTGATAGAAAAGCCTGACCTGGGAACAAAGTTTTAGCTGTTAGAGGAAAGGATCAGTGGTGACAATCTTGGGGCAGGAGGACCTCAGTGAAAATGGGAAACTGTGCAACCCTAAAGTGAAGAGAAAGGCATTCTTTCTATTGCGTCTACTAGGGACTTGTGTCTACTAGGGACTAAGCACACAGGCTCTACCTGGCTAAGAATTGCTGGCCATTCCCATAAGAGCCCTACAGCTGAGCTACAGGCTGTAGACAGAAATCCCCAAAGGGACCAGTGCAGCAGCAGAGGAGGAAAACATTGCGGCCATGTGGTTGCAGAATGGCCCTCTGTGTGCACAGGCGCACTACTGCCAACCTCCAAGAAGTGTGGTTGCTGGGAGAGTCAAGATATGGAAGTGATAGTCCAAATCATACCAGCCACTTCTGGAGCCGGGGGATACCAGTTCCACAGGCCGAGTGGTTTTTACCAGTAGGTAAAGGATTTTTAAAGTAACAAAAACTGTATTTAAAGTAAGAAACTTGTGTTAAAGCCTAAATTCACTTTCTGGGTAAGTGGGATCAGACAAACTATTGCCTCTCTATATTTCAGTTTTATATCTGCAAAATTTGGGATGATGGTGCTTTCCTCAGAACAAGCCACAGGGCAGGAACCAGCACATGATGCCGCAGGAACAAACCTCCAAAGACAGGAAACCTCATGGTAGTGGACTGTACACATAGGGCGTTGTTTAATTCTAGTTCCCACAGAGAGCTTTTTACTTACTGGGAAACAGAATTGATTCTTCTCTGAACCAAGCAGGAAGCTTCAGATGGTGGGAAAAGGAGTTATCAATGACACCAAGAGATCACGAGACCAATAGGAATTTACTGAAGTGAAGAGGTGTCCACTACACACATGAACAAACCAGCAGGTTACCAAACAGTAAATATGGTATTGCCAAGTTTTAAATTTTCAGAAATGTATTAATACATAGAGATGTCAAGAAATCACCTAGGACGGTGTTCACTAAACTGCTTTAATCTGTCTCTGGGTATGAAATGCTAAGCACATTTCCCTTTTCGCATGAGAGTATTTTCGACTGGTGTTATAAAATGTTTCTAAGGGGAGGAATTAAGAATTACTGTAAGGATGTGAGTTAATAGCTATGTTGATTAGATTAATTGGTGTAATCATTTCACAGTGTATATGTATCAAAACATGATGTTGCATACCTTGAATATGTATGATTTTATTCGTAATTATACTCACTTAAAAAAAATTCCCAGGGAGCTGGGGACATAAGAGGAGTTGTGAGGTCGTTTGGGAGCAGTAAGGCCAAAGAAGAACCAAATCCTGTGTAAAATTTCAGCGCTCCAGCCAAGGACTGGGCTTACTGATTGCTCCCTTGTCTTGGTCTGCTGCTCAGCTCTGCAGGGCACTAAAATTATCCTTTTTTTTTTTCTTAATGTTGACATTGAGTTTCTCATGGAAGTTCGGTTTAAAAAATATCTGCATTGAAGTATTATTTATCTTGGGAGGGAAAAGGCAATACTCCTGTTTCTGGGGTTACATTATATTTTCCAAATTGCATTTGAGAATTGAGCGCACCGGTTATATCCTTTGGGATATGACCTTGTCTATAACGCTTGGGATTCAAAGTAATGAACAGCATAAAATTCTTGTACTGTCCTGCAACAAAAGATAATGCCATTTATAAGTTGTCCACGCAAACTGATCCAGTATTTGAAAAATAAGAGGTTTTGTGAAGGGCCTGATAGCTCTCGATGTAATTTCTGGAATACCCTGACTTTTACAAACTTACCCTGGGCCCAAAATAATAAAAATGAATAATTTAAAAGAAATCCCAATTGAGTGTAACTAAAATTAACTGAAGTTCTGATCTACTCCCGATAAGGAGTAGGCTGTTTAATTTTTAAAAAAGAATTCATAGAATAAAGGTTACGGCTCAAAGTCTACCTTTAGGCGGGGGGGGGGGGGGGTTCCTGTTCACGCTGCTTCGCAGAGCCTTCCAAGGCTTTTTCTGTCCCTGCGCCCAGGACAAGCAATCTAATGGACAGCCTGGTCTTCTCACAGAACGCGTCCGGAGCGAGGATCAAGGAGGGCAGGAGTTCTGGCTGGATGTCTCGACTCTGATTTCACAGTGGATGCAAATATCAGAAGGCCCGGGCGAGGACCGAGCTCGCACGCGTGCTGGCGCTGCGCCTCCCACCTCGCGTTTAAACCTGGCGGTCACCGAGGACCACGCCAGAGGGGCGGGCAGGGCGCTGCCGACCCGCAGCTCCGCCGCGAACTCGCAAACCCGAGCAGGTGGTGCGGGCGCCCCGAGGGCGCGGGGCGGGGCTGGGGTGGGCAGAGCCGCGGGGCAGCGCGGGCTCCGCAGTTCCGGCCCCGCGACGCCTCCCTGGAGGGCGCGGAAGGAGTCGGGCCGCGGGCGCGGGGTCACGCGGTCGGCCGGACCGGGAGGGCGCGGGCCGCGTGCGGTCGCCGGCGGAGCGGAGCGGACGGCCGCGGACCTGCCGCGTCCCCAGCCGGTTCCCGCTGTCCCCGCCGGCAGGTGAGCGCGCGGGGCGTCGCCGGGGCGTCGGGTGTCGCGGGAGCCGCGCCTCCGGCGCGCAGGGCGGCGTCGCGATGTCGCGAGGCGCGGGTGACACAGGCCGAGCGCAAGGCCCCGGCCCCCGGGCTTCGGCGCCGCGGGGCGCACGGCCGGCAGCGGGGTGCGAGATGCGCGAGCTGGGCGCAGCCTCGGCTCCGCAGCCGGGCAGAGGTCAGTGGCGGCCGCGCCGGCCGGGTGGGACGGGCCCGGGAGCGGAGGGGAGGTGGGGCGACCCGGCCCGGGCGAGGACCCTGCGAGCGGGCAGCCTCCGCTCCGAGTCTGCGCTGCTGCCGGCCGCTCCTTGCTCGGGTTGTTAGAGGGTCGCGGAGGGAAGGTGGACACAGGGGTGCACGTGGGGTCCCCGCGCTGGCGGACCCCGGGGACAAAAGCGTGAAGGGGTGGCGCCGGGGGCTGCGGGGCTGACCCTGGGGGTCAGCGCGGCTCAGGTCAAGTCTCAGGGCTCATAGGAAAAAAGATGAATAAGAGAAAGGAAGAGAGAAAGGAGAGACCGAGTTTTGAGCCTGCTGATCTGATAAAGTGGGAGAGCGCTGCCGAAGAAAGGCGATTAAGTTACTTTGGCGCCCATCGTGAGGCTTTTGCTTTTTGCAGATAACCGGTCTAACTTTGGGCAGCTCTGCCTAACTGCGGTGGATAAGGAAAGTCTCTGTCAGTCCAAGAGAGTGCAGAGCCCTCGGGGAGACCCTAAAGGGCGTCTTTGCTGCCTTTAGCTGTAAGGGAAGGGGCGCTGCCAATCCTTCAGTTTCTGGGGCCCCAACAGTTTGCCGCTGGCGAAGTGGGTACATGCTCAGAAGGGCTTTTGAGATAGGGTCAGGCTGACATTCGCGCAAGTCCAGTGCTCAGACTGTGTGAATGAAATGTCCAGCTTCCGGAACAGCTTGGTGCGATGTGCGGAATAAATTAATGATGGTTGATTCATTTTCTCTTTGATCTTATGGGTTACTGTTACACGGTGTGTCGCTAGTTTGTTTAAAGTTTAATTTCTCGTCTATCAAAATGGAAAGGGCTTAATGAGGTTTCAGATCCATAATTCACGAACTACTTATTAACTTTATCATTATGTTGATACTCATATACAAATTTTATCAACATAAAATCACTTTTTTTTTTCTTTTTGAGACAGGGTCTCGCTGTGCAGTTCAGGCTGGCCTTGAGCTCACTTTGTAATCCAGGCTGGTCTCGAACACTCAGTGATCCTTCTGCCTCAGCCTCCTGAATGCTGAGATTACAGGTGTGCGCCACCACAGCCGGCTTCACCTTTATTTTGTATACCGTAGAGAAAGTCTACTAAAATGCTAGCTAAAATAGCCTATCTTTTTGAAGAAGGAAATAAAATGTTCTTGAAAATCCTAAGGAATTAATAACTTTTTTCTCGAATTTTTTTGTCTTTACCTAAGACAGCATATAGGCACTTTAACATACAAACATGCAAGCCACACTTGAGTGAGTTCTGTCATAATTATTTCATTTTGAAGACACTATGTATGTTCTAGACTAAATATGTTTTATGCCTTACCTGCTCAGCTATGTCTTTATTTAGCTTTTCATTAATCGGGAGTTTAAACCTGTTCCCCATGGCTAGTTTTTATAGGCAACGTCTACGTTTGGTAGGTTGGCTAAGAGTGTTGGAGTCTAAGTCAAACATGGGTTTCTAGACTTGGAACGCAGTGTAGTATCTAAACAGTGACTACTCAGGTATTCTATGAATGTAGATAAAATTCTTCCCCTCTCACTGCAGAGTAAAAGTTATTATTATAACAATATCGGACTCAAGCCTGGCTTTCTAGTCTATATGGAAGGACTCTACTCTCTTGATGGTTTGGGTTACAGGTTTCCATAGTGTCAATATTAGTATCAAGGATAATCCCAGATAGGTCCCAGACTGTACAGTGACATCTTGTCACATCAAAAAAGCTGGCCCATCCTTTTTAGAGAAACAAAAGATACAATAGATGTTAAGTACTTTGAAAAGTAAAGTGGGCTCCATAAATATAAGACCTTCTATGAAAAGCACATACAGCTAATGTGGCTGGGGGGACGGGACCGCAGTGGAGTGCCTGCCTTCCCCTTTGTGGATAGATCTTTCCGTGCCCGAGTCTCACACTGCCCCAAAGGACTTTGCTGGCTGTTTAGAAAGCTGCTCTGTCTGTTGGGGGGTGGAGGGCAGTGAGATCACCTGCTTAGTGCTAGACTCCAAAAGAGAGCTCTTACATTTTAATTTAATGCTTCCTATAAGAATAAGTGGGTACATATTGTTTGCATTTTGCATGAGAAGGAACTGAGGCCCAAGGTGGCTGAGTGACTTTCATCTGGTGGAAAAAGAATTAAAATCAAATTGTGGAACTAAAATTAGAACCAAAGTTAGGTCTTGTTTTTAAAGATCCACTATTGCCATCAACTCAGTGTCTTTAAACTTTTTTTTATTAATAATCTGATGAAAGTGTTAGTTTCTCCCTAGGCAAGAAGGGGCTGTACCCTCATATATGCAAATTTTTGCATATAATTTCAGGATCTCCCTGTGCTCTGACGTCCTTATCCAGGCTCTCAGATCTCTAATCTTTACTCCTTGTTACTCAATGAGGCAGAGAGTCTGTATGTAGTATATGTACGTATTACACATGATCTTTTACTAAGAGGAGCAGCCCTTGACTTTAGTAACGTTCAAACAGGTGAGAATTCAGTTAGTAATTGAAACAAAGAGAAAACCTGATAACTTACATTTCAGTTGATTCTGTGAATGCCTCAAATGCGGTTGAGGACACTGGTGCATTTCACACCAGTTCTTTCGTTTGAGCTCCTTCTGGCACGATTGTGGGCTTGTACATTTACCTGCTGAGTGCGAATGATGGCTTTTTTCTGCCCTAGAAATGGCAAATGCAACCCCTGAGGTAGTGATAAGTAGCTGTAGCTCTCACGAAGAGGAAAATCGCTGCACTTTTAGCCAGAATGCATCTCTGTCTGAGGAGCTTCTACTAGAAGACCAGATGAGGAGAAAACTCAAGTTTTTTTTCATGAATCCTTGTGAGAAGTTCTGGGCCCGAGGCAGAAAACCGTGGAAACTTGCTATTCAAATTCTGAAAATCGCCACAGTGACCGTCCAGGTAAGCAACTCCAAGCATGAGTTTGGTGAAAGCCTCTTTAAAAACCAAGAGAACAATGGACAGTTTTTATTTTTTAAAGCAAACTGCTTTTATTTTAACTGCTTGCACAGTAGAGAATGACAAGTAAACACAGTGTTAACCCTTCTCATTTGTGGAAAATGTTGCTTTTTTTTTTTTCCTTTTTCCTCCTCATCTTTCATTACACTGTAATTTTAGTCACATAGTCTAATTAGTTCTCAGGAAAGCAAAATTTCCTTGGCTTCTTTTAAATTTTGGTAGGAAAACATATTTTGTGAT
Source organism: Dinomys branickii (assembly GCA_004027595.1). Classification (NCBI taxonomy): domain Eukaryota; kingdom Metazoa; phylum Chordata; class Mammalia; order Rodentia; family Dinomyidae; genus Dinomys; species Dinomys branickii. Next base: position 107,381 of record PVLD010003882.1, on the reverse strand, counting down.
TCTTTCATATATGGGCTATGATTAATTTTTATGAAATGATTTTCTCTTTTGGAAAGAGTCATAGCTTTTGTTAAAAGCAGAAGAACAATTGAAGTGAATAAATGAATACTGAAAGAAGTTTTAAAAATCCTGACATTACTAATCTGAATCGCTTACTGAGAACAAATGCTTATGCTTGGTAGCAGCTAAGGCAATTTCTACAATCATATTAGATTAGTAGAATTCCTGCTTAAGTTTCTGATACTAGATATTATATTAAGGGGAAATTAACATTTGGGTGGCTGTTCTGCTTCAGTTCAATATTTCATTTAATTGTAACAACATTCTTATCAGGTAAATGATAGCATCTCTTATTTTATAGATGAGGAAGTTGATATTTATAGTTTTTTTTTTAAAGCTACAGAATGAAGACTTTGAAAGCCCATATCAACTAAATGGGAGGTTTTTTTTCTTTTTTACTCAGGGTAACAATTGGTCCCACTTGAATGTGTGTCATAGTAAATATTTTATAGACATCATCCTGTTCAATTCTTTAAATAAATTGGCTATAGACAATGGTATCTCTGCTGCACAGACAAGAACACTGACATTTGGTAGTTTCCTGACTGTAACAGAAGAGTAGAACTGAGATTCAAACTCAGATTTCCACCCTCTAAGGCCTATGCTGTTCATTACTCTCGTCTTTTGGGAAGTTCACCTAACTTTCATATATTTACTAGGGCAGTCAATAGGAAAATTGGCCAGTAGTTTAAGGCTGTTGGTAAGAAGCCTGGAAGAGCTGCTTCAGTAAGTTATAAAAAGGAATGGAGAATTTCCTTATTGTGATGTTACTTTATTCTGTATCTGAGCAGTCAAACAAATCACATAAAGGCAACTTTTGTCATTGAACAAATGAGAGCAACTTAGAGACAGATTACCTCTTTCCAGGAAAAAGGAATCTTTCTGTTAAATTAGAGATTCTGTATTCACAATGACAGGAACCCTAGTAAAATTTTTCCCATTCCCACTAGCTGGCTTGTCTCTGAATTACAGCTGTCCTTTCAGCCACTCTTGCTCCTGTCTGTCTTCAGCCCTTGAGGACAAGGATCAGTTGTCTTCTCATTGTATCCTTAGTACCTAGCCCTATGCTGGGCCAGTGGAAGGTATTCATATAATGGAATGAATTGATAAGAGTACCTTTGGGAAATCTTTGAAGATTTTCTTGGTCATTGGCTTTAAGAGACATAAAATCCCTGGACTACCAAGCTTTTATCTTACTGTGATTTCAGTGAGGATACCTAGCTTTAGAAGTCTTTTTAGAAGTGGGAGTGGAGTTAGGTGGAGTTAGAAGGATGATGTAAGGGTTGGGTCACACATCACAAAGGGAGGGGAAGTGTCTTTTCAGACCCTGGATTGCTTGTGTATGTGGCAGAACAGGTAGCATTTAGATTTAGTCTGTTAGATACAGTTTCCAATTTTGACTCACTGCGTACTAGTGATGTGAGTTGAAAAAAATTATCTAACTTTTCTGAGCCTTTTATGGACACCCTGCAAAATTACTACATTTAGAATTATTCTGTGGAATTAAATATGATAAGGAAGGTTTCTAGAACAGTGTAAGGGAATGTATGCTCAGTGTTGTTCCCCTCTCATATAAAATATGGCCTGCCTCACCCTGCAATCTACACTTACACACATACACATGGAAGGACGGGGAGAGACTTGGAGTAAATCAAATCAGCTTTCTGTTTTTGTGACAAAATACTTGGGAAAAAGAACTTAAATGAGGAAATAACTTGCTTAACTTACTTGCAAATAATTAAGTTTCATGTAAAACTCTGGGTTCAATCCTACCTGAATATTAAGGACACATTATGTTGATATAAGGCTGAGGCAGGAGGATTGTTGCAAGTTTGAGGCCAGACTGGGCTACAAAGTGAGCTCAAGGCCAGCCTGAGCTGCATAGTGGGACTCTGTCTCAAAAAGACAAAAAAAAAAAAAAAAAAAAATATATATATATATATATATATATATATATATATGTTAATATACTTTAAGTTAGAGATAAATTGCAAAGATTCTTTCTAGTTTTGATCTTGTCATAGGTATGGTAATGAGGCCTAGGGATAAGTATAGTTTGCTCATAGGACTTGTACTTTCTTATGATGTGTTATCAATCAGGCTTGGGCCTTCTTGATAATCTTGTGGAATTCACTGTAAACTCGTCTTGCCATTCAAGCCCCTGCATCACTTGCCTCTACTTTTTTTTGTTCCGATTGTTCACAATTTTTTTTTTTTTTTTTACCATTTCTCCTCTTCTTTTAAGCTGGTTCTTTTTGGACTAAGTAACCAGATGGTGGTAGCTTTCAAGGAAGAGAACACTATAGCGTTCAAACATCTATTCCTCAAAGGATACATGGACCGCATGGATGACACGTATGCAGTGTACACACAGAGTGATGTTTATGATCAGATCATCTTTGCAGTGAACCAGGTAAATGAAGCCTATCCATTCCTGGGAGGAAGAATGGACCGGAAAGGCAGGAGCAGTGCGCACTATAGAAACTGACACAAGTGTAGAAGGGTGAACAGTTCTGCTTGGAAATCACTTAGGCATCGTGCTGTCTTTAAATTTCCCTTAAAAATATTACCAGCATACTCCTACAAAACTAGAAATTGAGGAAAGCTTTTATTTAGTACTGAGAGATAGAAACTTTGATGACTTAATTGAAAGAAACAGACTAAGGCCTTCCTAGGGGGAGCCTCAAAGATTTAAAATTACTACACATGGCCTGGGATGTAAGTAGTTATTAAGTCTTCCAGTCTTCTAATTTCAGAGGCTTTTAACAAATAATTACAACATTAACTTTGCAGTTTGCATAGCAACCAAGAATTGAAAGTTCATTTAAAAGTAAGTGAAGCTTTTGTGTCATACATGGTGGTGATTTTATTGTGACACTAACTGCTGACAAAAAGTAATTCTATTTTCCATAGAGATGAGTCATAGTTTTAGTATGAGTTTCTGATCAGTGAATTTTTATAAATGATACTTTGACAAAATCCCAAATTTGGTATTGTGTTCATTTCATGGAAAGTGATCTTGAAGTCAGTGTTTCAGTGTGGGTTTTGTTTACAGACCACATTTCATGATTATTATAACTCTTCTTCAAAGAATGATTACAGTGCAGTCATGACTCTTCATTTCCCAGAGACAGTCTATGCAGTGAGATGGTAAATTGCCTAGATACAGCATGTCCTTATGGCACTAAGTTCTTAGTTAGCAATGGAAATGAGAAAATCAGTAATAGATATAAGCTTCCTAAATTGTTAAACAGAATTATGGCCTGGAATTTATAAGGGGAAATGGCTTAGTGTTGGAGATATTCAATTGTGAGATTTTTGCATTAAGTGTATTATGTTTCTTAAAAGTTACCAAATTAGTAGTTTGGTTTTTGTTTTGAGGGTGTGGAAAGTAGAAGTAAGAGGTAAACAGGCCATAATACTCATTAGGCCTAAACTCAGCCTTTGAAATATAGTGTTTGGTATTGGGTCATTCTGCTTAACAGATTTCCATGACCTTTACATATAGAAATCCATATAGATTCTTTGTCCTAGTTGTCTTTTTTCTACTCCTGCAATAAAATTCCAGAGTCTGGATAATTTGTAAATAACAGAAATTTATTTCTCACAGTCCTAGAAGCTGGAAAGTCTAAGGTCAAGGAGGCTACAGGCTCCGTGTCTTACATCTTCTGTGTCCTGACGAGGTCAAATACAGTGATTGTAACACTTTTTGCTTATAGTATATTCTTCTATATTTGAGTGTCAAACAAAGGGTTACATTGTTTTACTGTATCTTGGCTTTCCTCTTATTTTCTCGGTCCTTTTTGGGTTCTCTTTGCTGGCCTCTTTTCTTTGTTGGGATAATCCTCAGAGATTTGTCCTTTTCATGAAGGAATTTTCTGCACTACCCAGCCTTGGTCATCACCAGGGTGAGGTGACTCCCAAAGAGTTATTCACACTGCTGTGCAGCTGCAGGAAAGAATCACCCTGTCCAAAGAAGCTTCATGGTCTGTTCCAGCCTGCTGCGCAGACTGGTTACTCTTTCTGGTCTGTTGCTTGGGTTTAAAGGCCTCAGAGTCTTCTTGGAATCATTTACTCTTGCAGCTCAAACATTGTGCATAAATTTCTCTGTCTGATTGGTTTCCTCTTTTCCTCACCCACCTGCTTTACCACCTCTTGGTTGTTTTCCAGTGAGTTCTTCTAGATGCACAGATCTTGCAGTATAACATTTGTCACGATCTAGCTACCTGTGCACATTTACCTACACTTCCATCTATATCTCCATCAAACAGTGTTGAGCAACAAAGCATTTGATGTGTTAGTCTGGTGGGTGGAGATATAAAACAGGCCCTCAGCTGTCCATGAATAAGCTCAAAAGCTTCATGACATTTATTAGGATCAAGGAATCACAGAGGGGCCATGAAAAAGCAATATATAATCAGGGAGCAACCAGTTTTAATTTGCTTTAATTTTGGTGCCAATCACTCAGCTAAAGACCTTTAATTTTGTTTTTCTATTATTACCTGAAGTCTGACATAGGACCTTTGATCTGAGTGAAAATCTCCTCTTAAGGCAGAGCTGCCAGGGCCAGAAGAGATACATGTCAGCCCGCGTAAGCCCTGCAGGGGCCACGGTCACTTCCATGCCCTGTGCAGCCTCCCCAATGACCCCCTATGTCATCTGACTTCCTGCCATCATCTCACCCCGCATTCCTTTCCAGAATCCCCTGGCTTGGTCTCTAGTGTGGCCCATTACCTGGCTGCAGCCCTACCACTTGCCTTGGACCATCCAGTTCTTGCTTGCTGTTCAGACCTCCACAGAGAGCCTTAGACAGCCAGGGAGTCTGGCCATCACACTGTCACATAATTTATAATGTTAAGCCCTGGGCTTCAGATCTTTTGCATTTTGAGGCCTGAAAAGGCTCAAGACACATGATTCTATGGTCAAGAAGTTCAGAGGTTCAGGAGACTCCTGTGGGGATCACCTTACACATGCCTACAACCCTTTACAGATCTGACTGTAGCTTTCCAGAGTTACCTCCCACTCTGTGCCCCAACTTCCAGGTGTCTATGCTGGGAAACAAAACCCAAAACCCTCAATACCTGAGCAGCACACTATCTCTTCAGACGTGTAGAACACAATACTGTTTAGTGAAATATGCAACTTGCTACTATTAGTGCAGATTTCTGGCTCGTTTTCCCAATCCTAGTGCTAAGAGGAAGCTTGGGGCTGTAACCATGTATCTTATTTGTGAAGTTTACTAACTCACTGTGCATAAATAACTATGATTAAGAGCTACCATCACAATATGATGATTTTTCGCTTTGCCATCAGTTTGACAAATGCTTGAGCACTTACCATGACCCCAAAGTGCGGGCAATGAAGCACCGGACTAGATAAGTTCCCTTTCCCATGGAGTTTGCATTCTAATGGGAGGGAGAGACTTTAAACAATTTGACTAAACTCATTTGATTTAGGGTAGTGATGTGTGCTGTGAGATAAAATGAAGTATCATAAGGCAATGGCAGTGGGCTTGGGTGGTCAGAACAGGCTGCTCTGAGGATTTGGAATCCGGGGAAGAATATTCCAGGCTAAAGGAGGAACTAGCAGCAAAGGTCTAGGGCAGAAACAGCTGGTGCATTGGAGGAAATGGAGGGTGAGAGTGCACGTGGGAGTCAGTGAGGGGAAGGGCAGAGAGGAGCCAGGGCCCAGCCTCTCTGGGCTTTGCAGGACTTAGAAAAGAGCTTTGGGTCTTTACTGCGGGGGCCAGGAAGCCAAGGGAGCTTTCGATAGAGCAGAGATTTTATTATACATAGACCAAAGCTAAGAGCTTTTTCTCCAAATATTTACCTGGTGTGTATGATATATTAGGTGCTTATGTGGAGGAAGAATGCTGCAGTAAGCACATAGACAAAGTCAAAAAGGTCATATTGTAATAGGAAGAGACAGGCAATGAACAAGTGCGTGAGGACACCATCTGTCAGTTGTAAGTACTAAATCGCCAAAGTACAGCAGGCAGAAGGAACACCTGCGGGTGGCCAGAGAAGGCCCGTTCGGTGCGGAGCCAGAGGAGCAGAGAAGAGATGCAGTTGCTGGAGGAACTCGGAGAAGGAACAGCAAGCACAGGAGTGCTGAGCAGGTTCTTGTACTCTACTGGGTATCAGTCTTCTAAGGCTTTCACATCCATCAATTCCCTCATTCGATACTGCGCTAGCGAGAGAAGGACTGGAACCAGGAAGTCAAGAGGCATGCTTGTCCAGGGGAGAAACGGTGGTGGTTGGACTGGGGCAGTAGCAGCAGGGAAAGTGGTAAGAGTCAGCCAGACTGTGGTGAGGTGGCGCAGAGCTCTAAGCGAGTCCCACAGGATGTAACTTGAAAGCAGCACATGACTTTCTGGTAGAGTGGAAGTGAAATACGAGGAGTCCGAAGGACCTTTCCTAAGTTTGGTCCTCAGTGACTGATCGACTTGTAGAGAAGGGAATTATTGTGGAGTAGTACATTTTCCTGTTGCACATTTAGGTTCGAAATCCTCCTTAGATACCATAGGCATCATGTAGGCAGACTGCTACCCATGGATGGTATCTGATGGAGAGACGTAAACTTGGAAGTCTTCAGTGTGTAGACGTGTTTAACACATGAGAATGGTTGAAGTCACTTGTGGAAAGAGCGGATACAAAGGCTATAGGCTGAATCCAAGGGGACTCCAAGGCAGAGAATGACAGGGGAAGATTTTAAAAAGGAGACCAAGAGGAAGCAGCTTGTGCCCCAGAAGTCAGAGAAAGAAGGAGAAGGAGAACGGGAAGGGGAGGAGGAAGGAGGGGGGAGGGAGAGGGGGAGGAAGGAGGAGGAGAAGAGGAGGCAGAAGAAGAAATCAGGGAGAAACACAGCTGCATCAAAGATGACGGGTTTAGAACAAGCATTACACTCAGTAACATGTTGCTCACTGGCCGCCTTGACAAGGCCTGGCTCAGAATCCATCCTATAGGCCCAGGTCATAAATCATTTCCTTGCTTTACCAGAGCCTGTTTAACATGCATCTTCAGCAGAGTTGCTTTTCTGTGTCTATCGTACTAAAGTGCTAATTTCAAGAGAGACGGATATCTTCCTTATTTTCATATGACCAGTTGTTCAGACACATTGCTCTCTCTAAGCTATGAATCATCTATGGAAATCCATTCAGTTTACATGGACAGTTCTTGCAAGGTGCAATAAGATTTTCATTTGTAAAGGTAACATTTTATGTTGTTTAGAAGATTAACTAAAACAAGAAAAAATATTTCTGCACATGTGCTTTTGTCAAAATAAAGATTAAATCAATATTTTTTAAAGAAAAGGTTTTAATAGTCCATTTGGAAAAAGTGTATCCTACTTCTTTGATGATAGTAGTGAAGAATTCTGATTTGCCCTGTGGGAAACAGTTCAATGACAAAATGTGTATTCATACTGAATGTACAAGTCAGTCCGTGAACACTTTTCTTTAAAGAAGGAAAGAATCTCAAAGATTATGCAGCTTTAGACATTAGTTTCATAGATAAGGAACCAATAACTCAGAAAATTTGTGACTGGGGTGAGCCTTGAACCTCGAACTCTAATTCAAGAGCACTCTTTTCCCTCTCTTTCTAGTGCTCAAGAGCAAGTCACACTCTACACTCAACTTGCATGTCTCCACGCTGTGGGGAGGTGGGCACCCTCCAGCGTCAGAGGTGGGGAGGTAGGGATGGCCTGGCTTTATGCTGCCGCAGCTGACCTTGCTGCTTGCCTTTGTGGTTGAAGTACCTGCAGCTGCCTAACGTCTCTGTTGGGAACCATGCTTATGAAAACAAGGGTACCAAACAGTCTGCTATGGCGATCTGTCAGCACTTCTACAGGCGAGGAAACATCTGCCCTGGAAATGACACCTTTGACATTGATCCAGAAATTGAAACAGGTAATGTCTCCTATATGTTAGAGAGCTTTAGTTTTTAATGCCTTGATTTACACTTAAAATCAGCAAATTTGTCTCTGAAAACATTGCTCTGATCTGTGCTGTTAGGGCACAGTAAAAACTATATAGAAGTTCTTGTGTGTTAGTTACTGTTCTAAGTCCGTTACCGTAACTCAGGAATCCTCAAAGAAACCTAGATAAGGCAAGGTTTATTATTATCTATTTCCTAGAAGACTGAGGTACAGCTTAACCAGCCAACTGGCCTTCTCAGCATGAAGTCGTTAAGAGGCAGCCGTGAGCTTAGCCACATATTCTATTGCCTCTCACAGGTAAGAGTGTTGAGCAGATGGATATTAAACTTTCAAAACATGCTTAAGAACATATATTGAGAGGACTAGTAAAGGATAACAGTACCAACTAGTAAAATTTTTTTCTAAAATGCTGCCTTCCTTTTCTTAAGGTACTATATGGAGAAAAAATGTCAATATATAAAATATTTTAAAAAACAGATCCTTTACCATCAGCCCCATATTTTTGGCACAAAGGATTGGTTTCTTTCTTTCTTTTCTTTTTTTTTTTTTTTTTGTCTTTTTGAGACAGTGTCTCACTATACAGTTCAGGCTGGCACTGAGCTCACTTTGTAGCCCAGGCTGGTCTCAAACTCGCCATGATTCTCCTGCCTCAGCCTCCCAAGTGCTGGGATTACAGATGTGTGCCACCACGTCTGGCTGAGGATTGGTTTCATGGAAGACAATTTTTTATGGATGGGGTAGGGATGGTGGGAAAGGAAAATGGCTTTTGGATGATTCAAGCGCATTAGAGGGCTGTAAATTCAGATGAAGTTTCACTGGCTCACAGGCCTGCCGCTTACCGCCTGCTGTTCCCCCAGCCCCTTTCCTAGAAGGCCATGAAGCTATACAGGTCTGTGGGGCGGGGGGCATTGAGGCAAGTAGCGACCCCTGCTTTGAACTCCTTAGAAAAGCCGGCACTGTGAGTTCCTCAAACCCTCCACTTAGCCTACAAAGACAGGAGGGGCAAGGCTTCAGAGTTGATCTAAGATTACAGAGGCAGAAAGGGAGGTGGGATTTTATAGGAGCCTAAGGAGACACAGTTCAGGCCTTCCTCTAGCCCCCAAGCACTCCAGGAATGCGTAGTCTCCCTTAGGTGTTAAAAATGTAAGGTGCTTAAGGTGTAAGGTGCGCTCATAAGGTGTTTTAACCAAGTCATATTGATAAATAGCTTCTAAAATCTTAATTCAGAAAAACAGCAGAGTCTGAATAACTGATCTTACATGAATTATCCTTTCAAAATGAAGTTTTATTTCTTTGTTTTAGGCACTGTATCATTCTTTTGTTTCTTTCCTTGTCAGAATGTTTTTTTGTGGAGCCAGATGAATCATTTCATATTGGAACACCAGAAGAAAATAAACTCAACTTATCACTGGACTTCCACAGGTGAGGGGAGCAAATGGGAGCATAACTTTGTATGTGTGTGTGTGTGTGTGTGTGTGTGTGTGTGTGTGTTTCCACCCACTAAAGCCTCCTGTGTTTTCTAGGCTCCTGACAGTGGAGCTCCAGTTTAAATTGAAGGCCATCAATCTGCAGACAGTTCGTCACCAGGAGCTCCCTGACTGTTACGACTTTACCCTGACTGTAAGTGTGTGCTGCACTGCGGTGGCTGTAGTCTGGAGAAAAATTGTTGATCTCATTCTATGCTTCACATACTTGTACTATAGTGCTGGAACTACAACAAACTTGTACTATAGTGCTGGAACTACAACAAACCTGTCTGTGGGAATCAGGCTATACTTTTATATAGGCTATACTTCTATAGACTATACTTCTCTCTCTCTCTGTGTAGAAGGCTATACTTCTATATATATATGTATAGGCTATACTTCTATATATATACTTCTATACTTCACATACTAAGCTGTGATCATAAGTACAGAATGTCTCACATGAAGGTGCCTGGGTAGAACACTGATACAGCCAGCTCTCTTTTGTTTGTTGGAACCTGTTTATTTGTTACCAAAGTTTTCTGCACCTCCTCTAAGTTTGGTAAGGGCAGGGATTCGTCCTGAGTCCAGTGCCTGGCACGGAGCAGATGTTCAAACACCGAGGAGGTGAGGAGGTGTGTGGCTGTCTGCTTACCTTGTGCCGAGTTTACTCACCATTCATGTTTGCAGCCTTTGGGTTGTTGCTCATTGTGACTTCCTGGGTTGTCTCTGAATGCTCTGGTTCATCTCTGCTACTTCACCCCATCTTGTCACTTCTGTTTGCCTGTACTCCAGTTGCATGGGGAGCTGTAGTGCTCTCTCTCGAGAGCAAGATGTTTTCTTGCGAGGTTATCACCTTACGCATGATCAGTGTGAGTAACCCACTGCTACTGGGTCATTGGCAGGACAGAGTTTGAAATTTATCTTTGTATGACATCTAGCAGCAGGAGTTGGTATCAAAAGCTATGTTCCTGATGTTCAGTTAATTGGTTGTGAAAAGTCAAGGTTCAGAAACTGAGGCTAAAAAAAGTTCCAGGGTATAGTATAATGTAGAGATAATGCAGAAAATGTAACAAGAAAAAAACACTGAAACATGAGGCTCTATTGAATTACACCAGAAGGTTTGCCCTTTATATTAGCGAGCAAGGGATGGGTTATCAGTATTCTTTGATTTTTAAAAACTAAACCTATCATCCACAGCCTCGCCTCTTTAAAAATGGAATTTTCAGAGTTGCTTCTTCACTGATCCTTTTGTGATTCCTGAGCTAGAAATGTACTTAGGCTCTGATTTTGTATGTGTTTTTGTTTTTTTTTCCCCTGGTCTTCCCCTTTTCATTTCTTAAGGGTTAAGGCCTTTCTCATCCTTAGGATTTTCCCCTGTGTTTAGCATTAATTCTGCTAGATTGAAAGCTCCTTGAAGGCAGAAAGCTTTTATTAGCTTCTTAATCTCTCGGACAACATAGAGACAGACTAAGATTTGTTAAATGAGTGAATGAAACGTGTGAAATCTGGACTCTTTCCAGTGAATGACTCAGTTCAGATTAGCCTGATTCCCACAGACAGATTTGTTGTAGTTCCAGCGCTATTGCTGGCTCATCCCCAGCCATTGCCTCTGCACTGGGGAGTTGGCAGTGTATCTTATAGAACTGTGGTAGACTTTGTGTCCTGCAGATTCAGTAATAATAGCCATCAGTGCAACTATATTATTGTAGGGAAGTATGGGCTGGGCACTTGGCATCTGATAGAAAATGCAGGAGGGAATTTTGAGTCAGATCAGCCTCATTTCAGCTCACTAGTTAGTAACTATGTAACTTTAGGCAAATTATTGAATTTATTTGCACCTTGGTTTTCTCATCTGTAAAACAAAATTAATGTCTACCTCCACAACAAGGTTGTCATCAAGAGCTAAGGTAATATACATCAAGGACCTGATATATATTAGAATGTAGCTGGTATATAGTAGAAAACTAGTTCTCAGCTGCAACTTTTTTGTGGTTGTGTTGTTGGAACCCAGAGCCTCACACGTGCTAGGCAAATGCTCTAACTGACGCACATCTCCCAATCCCCAACAACTAATTTTTAAGCCTTTGCTTTGGTTGCCTGGTTAGATTTATAATGACAAAATAGTGTATTCTCATTCATGCCATATAGTGTAAGAAATTTTTGCATCATGCATTTTGAAGCTCTGTATTAAATGTATAAATGTCTAGAATGAATTTGATTTACTTGATGAACTACTTTTTATTATCATGAAATGGTAATATTTACCCTCATTAATATTCTCTGCTTTAAAATCTATATTATTTAATGCTAATATAGCCATTCTGGCTTTCTTTTGATTAGTGTTATCACACTATATCTTTTCCATCCTTTTACTATTAATCAACTTGTATTCTATTGTAAGTGGTTTCTTGTTAGGTGTAATGTGATTGAGACTTGCTTCTTTTAATCTAATCTCACAGTCTCTATCTGTTAGGGTGTTTAGAGAACATTTAAGCTAGACCTTTAGTAGGATTATCAGTATGTTTTTCTTATTTTTCTGTCTTCTTTTGGACTCTTTAATGATTCCACTTTATCTCACTTGTTAGCTTCCTTACTATATCTCTTTGGTGTTTTATTTTGGGGTTTACAGTGTACTTCTGACTTATTGCCATCTACGTTCAAGTGAGGTTACACCGCGGAGGCACAGGAAAGTAATCTTGTAAGAGGACTTCCACTCCTCTCACTTAGCCTTTGTTCTTGTCGGCGTATGACTCATTTCCACCTGTGTTGTAAATCCCACAATGCATTGTTGTTATTTTGTGTTAAATAGTCAATTATCTTTCAAGGTAATTTAAATAATAACAAAAAAACTTTAAATTTTCTTATGTAGTCACCATATCGTGTGTGCTTCAGGTGTATCATTTTCCTTCTGCCTGAAGGATTTCCTTTAACATTTCTTGTAGTGCAGGTCTGCTGGTGGTGAATTCTTTCAGCTTTTTATGTCTGAAGAAATATTTTGCCTTCAGTTTTTAAAGATAGTTTCACTGGGTATAGAATTCTATTTGATTGGTCTCCTGCTTTCCCTCCACCTAGTGCTTCAAAGATGTTCTTTTAGCTTACGTTGTTTCTCATTGGAAGTGAAACTTGTTGTTAACTTATCTCATTCCTCTGTATGGGATGTGTTTCCTTCTTTTTAGTATTTTCTATTTATTTCTGATTTGAAGAAGTTTAGTTATGACCTGCCTTGATACCATTTTCTCCATGTTGCCTGTGTTTGAGGTTCCTGGGGCAACTCTGGCTTCTGAGTTGATAGTTTTCATTGCATTTTATATTTATTCATCATGATATCTTCAAATATTTTTCTGTCACTAGCCCCCAAAATTTCAGAGATTTCCTTTACATCTGTATTTAATCACTTGGACTTGTCCCATAGCTCAATACTCTGTTTCATGTTCCAATTTTTGATTTTGGTTTTATTTTGTACAATTCCTTAAGCTATGCCTCCAAATTTAACAATACCTTTTCTGTGCTGTCTAGTACTTTTTAATCCTAACTGGCATATTTTCTGCTTTGAGAGACTCGGTTTCTTCTGAGTTTTTCTTGAAATATGAGGCTGGGGAATAGAGCTCAGTGGCATAGCACCTTCCTGGCAAGCGCAAGGTCCTGAGTTCAATTCCTGGCACCAAAAAGAAAAAAGAAAGAAACATAAGTAACATTCAATCATGGTTCATTCACCCAAAATACTTGATGAGCACTTAATACTTTTAAAATTCTGAGGTTCTTTGTGGATTTCTGACATTGTGTTAAATGACACTGATCATCTTGTTTGTGTGAGGCTAGTGGCCAGGTCCTCCAGCAAATGTGAACAGCAAAGAGTGGCAGTGCCCTTGGCTCCTTGTCAAGGAAGAGGTTGCAGTGACTAAACACTTTGAAGTCATTGGAAATCTCTTATCTGAAGTGATTTTTTTTTACTATCTTACATGAAGATGCTTCAATAAAATTCATATAAATAATGAATTCATTTAAATTAACACAGAGCTGGAGGGAGGGAGAGAGAGAGAGAGAGAGAGAGAGAGAGAGAGAGAGAGAGAGAGAACGAACTGATTTTCTTGCCTGTCCCCTACATGATGAAAGGGAGGGAGTTAGCAGGAGACAGGAAGAAAGTCAGTACATTTCCTCGCGGTAGGAGAACTGTGAAAGTATTCTGACATAGTTTTTTCCTGCTGGGTGCCTGGTTATCTTTTGGCACTTCCTGTCACCAAGCTCTCTGTGATACATGTAGTGTCAGAGTGACTAAGAGCTCTACACCCAGAACTAAAATTTTAAAAGCTCCACTGAAATATCTCAAAACAGAAACAATGAGCTTCTGTGTCAGAAAAACTTGCAGAAGCACTGAAATTCATCCTTTCCTCAAGCCCTGCTAGAGGCTATGGCAGAGCGCAGCTGTACTAGGCCTTACCCTATGGAAAGGGCATCTGGAGGCCCTTGGAAAGGGAGGGAAGGGGAGGTATTCTTGCTATATAAGGTGTGCAGGGATGGAACGCTGCCCTAGAAACCTAGGGTATTAGGCTAAAATGTGTCTATAGCAGATCTAATTGAAACTTCTCCAGCCACAGAAAATTAAAGGGAATTTCCCAAGATTGAATAGAGTTAGCAACAGGTAAGAAATGAGAATCTGGGTCTATTGTACCCTTGAAATAACTGCTTTCTGATTAATGCATAGAGGCAACTTGGCTTCAAAGACTAATGCCAGCATTTAGGTAGTTAGGGCAGGAAGATCACGTAGGTAACTTAGACCCTGTCTCAAAATAAAAAATAAAATAAAATAAAAAGGGCTAGGGATATAGCTCAGCTTTTGCTTCTGTGGGCTGTTGGTTTTGTTTTTCTTTGCAGTACTGGGGATCAAACCAGCAGAAGCTACTGTACATATGTGTCTCCCCTTCTCCTGTCTTCACAGATAACATTTGACAACAAGGCTCATAGTGGAAGAATTAAGATCAGTTTAGATAATGACATTTCCATTAGAGAATGCAAGGACTGGCATGTATCTGGATCAAGTAAGTGACAAGCTTTACTTTCACAATGGTTATTAAATATTGTAAAACAGCTACTAAATCACTGCCTCCAGCGCATACAGAACACCAGCTAAAACATTCCCCAGTCCCTAGCTCTCTGCAAGTGTGTCAATGTATTGTAGGCATTTGATGTTCCGGGAACTACAAAGTTGTTAGAATTGAGATGATTCTCTGTGTCCTCCATGCACCTTCATTTGCCTACTCCTCACCAAGAATGTACTTACCCTCCCCCACCAAAACCCTGTCTGTGTCCAAACCAATATTTATTGAGAACATACTGCATAAGTTCTTCCATCTCCATTTTTCTCATTTTAGTATTTTAAAATATCTTTTGAAAGTCAGGCATGGTGGCTCATGCCTATAATCTCAGCACTCTAGGAGGCTGAGGCAGGAGGATCTCAAGTTTAAACTAAACGTATGCAACTTAGCTACTCAAAGAGACGCTGTTTCAAATTTTTAAAAGGGAGGGGTAGGGGACGTAGCTCAGTGCTAAGGCTGTGGGTTCAATCACTGGTACGGGAAAAATAAAGTCCTCGAGAGAGAAAATCCTTGAGAGAGGAAGAACCCTTATTTTTATAGATCAAGAATCCAATGCTCAGAAGTGATGCTGGCATCTGTGGTCACACGACTAGGGAAGAGTCAGGTAGGATTTGACCCAGAAGCCTCCCAGTTATATTTTGTCTTCTATTGAAGTTAAAAAGTAGACTAAATATGAAAAGCTAAGAATACAGGCATAGACTATCAAGAATTTTGGAGCTGACCAGGAGAACACTGGCTGGAAAGAATGTATCTATCTCGTTTTCTAGTCCCTGGAACACAACATAATGGCGTGTTATGCAGGCCTCAGTCAGTAGGTCAGGGTTCTTGCCCTGGAATAGGCAAAGGAATCACCTCAAGTGCCCAATAAGATGTGGCTTTCCCAGCTCCCCACACAGTTAGTCAGTGTAGGATGAGGTCTATGAGCTTTGCAGGAATGTCCAACCCACAGCCCTCTGTGGTTTTAAAAAAAGTATTTTTAATAAGGAAATTGACTTATATACATTAAGTATACTACATGTCTTACTTGTAGCCCAAGAGAATTCCTCTTCACTCAATACAGCCAGGCAGGTCAGGTGTTTCCAACCCAAAGGCTGCAGGATGGATGGGGCCAATAGTCCTTTCCTCAGATTCTTCTTGGATAATCCTCCTCCTCGGGCTTCCTGCTTGTCAATTTACCATATGAAGACGTTATATTGAGGCAACCAGCAGAAAATTAGGTGAAATTTCATCATTATATTGCTCCTTTCACCACCAGAAAACTTCAAAGATTATAAGTCTCTCGATTCAGAAACTGTGTTCCCATCACAAACTTATTTATTTGAAACACTACTCTGTTTTGTTATCTGAAACATCATAATGATTTTCCACAAACTTTAGAAAGTGAAAAGGAGAGCATCTGAAAGAGCCTGACAGATGGGCTTTCTCTCAGATGTTTGCTTCTGGGTTTTACAAGCTTGTCAGATTGTGTTTTGACAAATCACATGCTTCAGATTTTTGACTTGCAAAGTGGGTAATCATGCCATCTCACTGGGATTCCTGTGAGAATTACCTACATTCATGCATATGAAGTGCTTGGAACTATGACCAGTAAGAAATGTCCGCAGTACATGTCAACTATGATGATTTATTTTGTGTATATCACTTCTGCCTGAAAATATTGTGCTCATGTACTTGTCGACTTCTCTGCTTGTCTTATTGTAGTGGGAAGTTCCACAGGATCAGGGACCTTATTTTTCTAGTTTACTGCTGTATGCCAGCGTTCAGGAAAGTGTTTGAGAGAGTAACTGCTTAGCGAATACTTTATGTCATGATAAATGTATGTTCATAAGCTATGTGGAAAGGTTGTGTTTGGAACAAGAGACCACAAGCTGACAATAAATGATCTTTGGTGTTAATGGTTCAGGCAATTTTCTAAAAGAAGAATTTTTTTATTTTAAAGAGAAAAACACTAAAAACGATGCAAAATTTCAAAACAAGATAGTAGGAGGGTAACATTGTGTGTTGTTATCTTCAAACTAGCTGATTTATTTCAGTTATGAGTATGGTCTCAAGTTGCATCTGTTTATATATAAAAGTCTCAAATTTATCCTTCTGTATGGCTGAGTAGTACTCTACTGTATAAAAAGACCATATCTTTTTTATCCATTTCTTGGTTGATGGGTATTTGTGTTGTTTACAAGATTTAGCTATTACAAACTGTGCTGCTATAAACATGGGTGCACATATATCACTGTGGTGTGATGTTTTTAATTCTTCTGGGAAGATATGCAGCAGGGGGATAGCTGGGTCAAATGGGACCTCTAATCCTAGTTTTTTGAGGAATCTCCACATTGATTTCAACAGTGTTTGTACTAGTCTACACTCCCACCAACAGTGGAGAGGGTTCCTTTTTCCCCATGGCCCCTCCAGTGTTTGTTATTGGTTGATTTTTTTGATGAAAGCCATTCTTTCTGGAGAGAGATGGAATCTCAGTGGTGTTTTAATTTGCATCTTTTGAATGACCAATGATGTTGAACATTTTTCAGGTACTTATTTACCATTTGTATTTCTTAATCCAAGAAGTGTGTTTTCATCTCAGATGCCCATTTTTGGATTGGGCCTTTGAGTTTGGGGGAGTCTGATTTTTTTTTCAATTCTTTATATGTTCTAAATGTAAGTCCTTCATCTGAGGGACATCTGCTATAATTTTTTCTCATTCTTTGGGTTGTCTTTTCACTCTGGTGGTGATTTCTTTTGTTGTACTAAAGCTGTTTAATAAGATGAGGCCCCATTTGTTGATTCTTTATAATATTTCCCTTGTAATCTGGATTTTTTTTCATAAAGTCTTTGCCTACCCCATGTTTTCAAGATTTCTACCTACTTTCTCTTCTAGTAGACTTAGTGTTTCTGTTTTAATATTTAGATCTTTGATCTATTTTGACTTAGTTTAATGCATGCTGATAGACATGGGTCTAATCACCACTCCTGTTCAAAATAGTTCTGGAAACATTAGCCAGAGCAATTACACAAGAGAGCAAAATAAAAGGAATAAGAATAGGAAAGGAAGAAGTGAAATCATTGTTATGCAAATATGATATCCTACAGAGAAGACCCCAAAAACTCCACCAAAAGACTTCTAGATTTAATAACCACATTCAGAGGCACGGCTGGATACAAAGTCAACACTCAAAAATCAATAGCATTCCTGTACACAAACAACAAACTTACAGGTAGAGAAATTAAGGAAAACACACCTTTCACAATAGCATCCAAAAAAAAAAAAAAAAAAGAAATACTTTGGAATCAATCTAACAAAGGAAGTAAAAGATCTATACATTGAAAGTTATAGTACTCTGAAAAAGGAGATTGAAGAGGATTTCAGAAAATGGAAGGATATCCCCTGCTCATGGATAGGAAGAACCAACATAGTGAAAATGGCCATACTCCCAAAATTGTTACACAGAGTCAATGCAGTTCCTATCAAAATACCATCAGCATACTTCACAGATCTAGAGAAAACATTCCTAAAATTCATTTGGAACCAGAAGAAACCTAGAAGAGCAAAAGCAATTCTGGGCAAAAAGGCAAGGCAGGGGGCATCACAATCCCTGATTTAAAATTATACTACAAAGCTACTGTGATAAAGTCAGCATGGTACTTGCAAAAAAAAAGATGACCTGAGGATCAGTGGAACATATTAAAAGATGCATAACCACGTACAAACACACTCAGCCACCTTATCTCTGACAAAGGGGCCAAATGTGTTCACTGGAAGAAAGATAGCCTCGTTAATAAATGGTGCTGGAAAAACTGGCTCTCTAAAAGAAGAATTTTAAATTTTTAAACATTCATTGGAAGAATGTTTATCAAAGTCTCTTTGTCATCTTTCTGGAACGAATGCTAGAATTATCTAACTATTCTAAAACGAAACTAATAACACAGTATGAATGTCTCTATACACATGATCTTTGCTTTCAGTTCAGAAGAACACTCATTACATGATGATCTTCGACGCCTTTGTCATTCTGACCTGCTTAGCTTCGTTGCTCCTCTGCGTTAGATCTGTGGTTAGAGGACTTCAGCTTCAGCAGGTAGGGGCTGCTGCTTGCTGGGAACACTACTGATATTCTGATTGCCAGAGAAGCTCACGGTGCCTCTCCTCTCTTCCCTAAAGGAATTTGTCAATTTTTTCCTCCTCCATTACAAGAAAGAAGTTTCTGTTTCTGATCAAATGGAATTTGTCAACGGATGGTACATTATGATTGTCATTAGTGACATACTGACAGTCATTGGTTCAATTCTGAAAATGGAAATCCAAGCTAAGGTAAACTTCTTTTCCTCATCATGCCATTATTAGTATCAGATTGAGATGAATGATATTGTATACGAAATGAGTATTTTAGGGTAAATGATTTAGCCTAAGACTTATGGTGAGTAAATGACATTCAAAGCAGTACTTTTCTTTACTCTAATCAAGTGGTCTCTTAAGCAGAGGTTTTGAAAATATACTCCACAAACCACTGGATCACAGTCGTTTCAGGGCCTGGCAAAAATGTGCCACATTAAACCTACTGGTTCCAAACTCTTTACATGGTACCTGTGAATTCTCACACACAAAAAACTTCATACACCCACTGAGATAATTAAGGTAAGAGTTAGAACAAACCATAGAAGAAATGTCAAAATCTTTAATAAAAAAAGAGGCCCGGAGGGGAAAGTGGGGTCAAGGTAGTATTTTGTGAGCGCTCTCATTTGTTCGGCCTGTCCATTCAAAATGAAAACATTTCCATTTTCTTACTTTCCCACGGATAGGATCCAAGGGTCTCCTTTTTGTTAAGATTAACGTCTCCTAGAAATCAGCCTTTCCTCCAAAACAAAAATCAAATTGAAAAACGAATACTGTTCAGACTAATCTTACTCGATCTTTTTTCCCAGCCTTCATACAACTGTTGTGTTCGGATCCCCTGTGGACAGGTGGTGAGCACAGGCAGAGGGTCCAAGTGCAGTGGCTGAGCTAAGAAAGGAGCTTATCGCTGTCTTATGAGGTGGTCATGGTGGAGTTTTTAGGCCAGAACCCTGCTCAGCTCCATGCGATAAGGGACCCAAGCCCCTCTCATCTTCCCTACCTCCCTTAAGAGCTCACCCCGACTGTGTGACGAACCCTGGGTCGTCTCACAACAGGTTGCAGCCTGTGGCCTGTGGAAAATGAAAACACCATCTAGTGGAAGCTCTCTCATCTCTGTGACCTTGGCTCAGAAGTGGCTGGTCTCATTTCTGTGCCCATCCCACTGGTCAAACCAAACTGCACGGAGAGCGGGGAGATACAGCCCAGGCGTGCGCCCGGGAAGGAGAGGGTGGGTTTAGATGGACTTCGAGCAGGTGCCACCATATGTGGCATAGTGTGTCATTCAGCTTTAAGGCTGACAAAAGGAAAGAGTTAGGGCGACTTCCAGCAAATCTTTACTTTGACCAACCTTTGCTGTCATTCTCCTCAGTCACCCCTTAGCGCTGTCCAGCAATCTTTCTTCATTCTTCTGGCTGGATTCCTCACTCTTCATGTCACATAAACGGTCATTCCATTTCTCCTAATGTCTAACACTCCTCCGCACCCTCATGCTCCGCCAGTGGAGGACTTTACATCCTATTTCATACCCCCAGAACTTCCGCTAATTACTGCTTCCCTGATCTACTTACAAGCATCAGTGGCCACAAACGATTTCACCTTGTTACTGTGAATATTTTAGACCACTGTCCAAGACCTGTCCCTCTGCTTAGGTTCCAGGCGCCGCCCCCACTTGCTTACCCTGGGACGTGGCTTTAGTTTCTTCTCCTTCTCTCTGGAGTCATCAGTTTCCCTTTACTTACCCGACGGTTCCCCCATTACCAAATTTTTCTCCTCTCAGAGATGAAATCTTAGCTCTTATTTCTCTCTCCAGCTGCTCCCCCATTCTCTGCTCCCTTTCATATGGCAAAAGGTCTCACAAAAGTAATCTTACGGTTGTGATTCTGCTGCTTCCAGTCTTCCTCGTACTGGTTCCAGTCAGGCTGCTGCGCTGTCGTGCTAAGCCCGGTCATCCATCATTTATCCTCATCGTGGCCCATCCGCAGCTTTTAATGCCTCCAAGCAGGCTGTGCTTTTGACCTGCTTTCTTACTGGCTGTTGCTTACCTGGATTTCCTCCTGAATCGCTGGCTGGTCTTCAGATAGTGCCTTCCTGGTTCCCTCTTCTTTGCTAACTTGTGAGCTGGTAATGCTTCAGCATGTGGTGCTTGGACGGCTTCTCTTCTGCCAAGGCCGTGGTAACGTCATCCTGTCTCAGACAGATACTCTGAGAAGTATCTATTTGTCAGTGATTCCCACATCTGTATCCCCAGCTTGGAATTCTTCCCTGAACTCCAGACCCAGGTATTCAAATGTCTGTGCCACATCTGAACTTGCATGTCTGCTTTTCCTCTCAGGTTCAAGATAATTTAAGAAAAAACCTAAAGCCTCCAGCTCCACAGTTCAAAGCTGCTTCTTCCATAGCCTTTCTGGTTTCAGTTCCTGACCACTCTCTTCAGTTGCCCAAGCCAACAGCTACAGACCCTCCCCACTCCTCTTTTTCATCACCCCTGTCTCCCACATCTAATCAAGGAGGAGATCCTATTGCTCTGCCTTTAAGGGTCACCTTATTATTTCCACGGTGCCGTTTATCCAGACCCTCAGCAGCTCTCACCCACGTAACTACAGCAACTCCTTCACTGCCACGGCCTGCTCCCAAGCACGGTGGCCAGCATTTGGGCGGGTCACCGCTGTTCCCAGTCAGGGCTGCAGCTTCCTCCCCTGCTCTCTTCCTCCTCCTCATTCCTCTTTGTACCAAGGGTTGAACCCTGAGCTTTGCACTGAGCTACAATTTCTGATCCTTTTTACTTTGAGACAAGGCTTCACTAAGTTGCTTAGCTTGCCCAAAATAGGGCTTGAATTTGCAATCCTCCTGCCTCAGCCTCCCAGTTATTCAGGAGTTTTTAATCATCTTCCAAACCTATTCTGGGGAAAAGACAAAACTGCTCAGCACCCGTGGATTCCTGTACTACCTGCCCCTGACATTTATGTCTTCATATCTTTCTCTTGCTCAACCCAGTCGAACTCACTCTCTTGCCAGGCCGCTTTGTGCACCGCAGCCTTCGCCCCAGCTGGTCTCTGTGCCTGCGCACTAGCCCTCCTCTAGATTTCTGGTTGACCTGCCCCTTCACTCCTTCCAGATCTCTGCTCACGTGGCGCTGTTCGGGGGCGCTCTTCTCTAATTCCCCCGTCTCACCCAGTCTCTGTCCCCTCCTCTTCCTTTCTCCTCGGCACTTGCGGTCAGCTGATTTACCAGAGGCTCGATAAATTCATTTCTCTTTTTCTCTGCACCCTCGGTAGAATGAGGCTGCGTGAGAACACGGAATTCTGTTTGCTCACTAATTGATCTTTACCACCTAAAATAGTGCCTGACTTAGGCCACTCAATAAGTATTTCTTGCCCAAATGATTTTCTGCTGTTTAATTTATGTTTTCCACTCCATTTTAGAGTCTTACAAGTTACGATGTCTGCAGTATACTTCTTGGGACGTCCACCATGCTTGTGTGGCTTGGAGTCATCCGATACCTGGGTTTCTTTGAGAAGTACAATGTAAGGAATTCTGTGCATTTCTGTGCTGTTGATATTCAGTTACTGCACTGCCATTGCATGAAGGACAAAGGGATTTTAATGACATCTCTTACTTTTCAGCTCCTCATTCTGACCCTTCAGGCAGCACTGCCCAATGTCATCAGGTTCTGCTGCTGTGCTGCTATGATTTATTTAGGCTATTGCTTCTGTGGGTGGATTGTGCTGGGGCCTTACCACGATAAGGTACTGAGGAACTACTTTTTATCACTAAGCTTTAGAATAGAGCTAATGGCTTCTTTATTTTTTAAATGGACTTCTTTTATTTTGTGACTCACCCTGAACATGTCAAATGTCTCTTTATTGCCGTATTTATAAACTAGTGAAGTGTGATCAACTTAAGAGAATCACTGATTTGCTGGGTTGCTTCCAGTCTTGTTTGGAAAATGTCAGGTAATTAAGTTATTGCTACCACCAGTGAAGTCAATCTTAATTACTTTGATTGGTTTATAATGTACTAGGATGGGGGAGATGGGTGAGCCTTCTCAAAATGTGGCTTTAGTTTAAAAAAGTAGTATAGGGAGAAAGGTGTTGGATATTTAAAATTTTGCTATCACATGGAATGAATGTTAAAAGGAGACATTTGAGCAGGTGGATTTGGGACTTGGGTGTCTCTGCAGAAGCCTTTCAAGTGTCCCATTCTATTTTAGGGTTGACCTAAAAGTCACTGAGAACACAGAACTCTGCCCCTTCTGCCTGCATTCAGGCTGCTTCCACTATGAGGAGCACTAAGAAAAGGCTGCTTATCCCAGGAAATAGAAGAGTAGGCTTGTGCATGGTATATACGTCACAAAGCAAATGCCTGCCAATGCTTCAGGTTATTTGTTTGAAAAGGATAACTTGGGATATGTGGCCTCGCTGTTGTTAATATGTCATCAACAAGGGTTTCTAAGGTGGAAAGAATGTGGAAGAAAATGAATTTTTCTGTTTTATTTTTCCAGTTCCGTTCTCTGAACAGGGTCTCTGAGTGCCTTTTCTCTTTGATAAATGGAGATGATATGTTTGCCACATTTGCAAAAATGCAGCAAAAAAGTTACTTGGTCTGGCTGTTCAGCAGAATTTACCTCTACTCATTCATCAGCCTCTTTATATATATGATTTTAAGCCTTTTCATTGCACTGATCACTGATACATATGAAACGATTAAGGTAGGTTTGTTATAAGTAGCAGCGTTCTTCTAGAGTTTGTATCGTAAGAGTGGAATTTACTAACTAAAGGCAAGGAGTTGGTAGAATGTTGATCTGTTCAGGATAGAGAAGATCCTCAATTTTAGAGACTGGGAAACAGAAATGAAGGAGAAATGAAATTTCTGAAATGTTCAGTCTTGTAAGCAGTGGTGCTTTTCTAAGAAAGCTTTCTAACATTTCATTAAAAGTATGAGGGTAAGTAGATTTGGGGTGAGTAAAAGAGATGCCATGGTGGACAGCCAAAACTTTGAGGGGAGCTTTAAGAAAATAATTTCTATAAAGAAAAACTGGCCCCTTCATTTGGGATGCACCATAACACATTACTCTCTGCAAGGCTTAACCTTAGGGCCCAGCCTCCAAATAAGAGGGGTTGATGTGTCTAGAGCTGGTCATGTTTGCTTTATAGCCAGAAATCTGATTTTAAAAGCTGTTCATTTGGGCCCCTTAAAACATGGAGAGGTAGAATAAATATCTCCATATTTAAATTCTATCAAGTTTATACTTTTAAGTGTACTATTGGCATAGACGCTTCCATGTGGGGACTTTTCCTTCTGGGAAAGAGAAGAATAAAATATTTTGCCATGTGATTGGTCTTAGGCATGACGAGAAGGCCTGGGTGGGAGCTGATAATGATGGATAGCTTCCTTGCTCATGAAGCCTGGGCCACAACTGCACTCTTGCTGAACCATGTTTCAGGGACTGACCATCCTCCTTACTCTCTGTAGTACTTGTTTGACAGATACATACATTGGCCCCCAAGGAGATTGGGAAACAATGTTTATGTAACTCCCAATCCCTCCTCTTGCTACTCTCAAAGTTCATGACCTTCACCTCTGCATGCAGAGGACCAGGTGCCGCTCAAGGGTGACATCCAAGATCTCTCAGAGTGCCTCTTGGTGACAAAAATCTGAGCTTCCTGTTACAGATATTCATCTCTCTCTTTGGGCTCAGAGCACTTGCCGAATGGGCCAGTTAAGTGAGTTTTGATCTTTTCTGGTCAGGGTATGTCCTAGGGATCTCAGATTCCTAACTGATGTGGACAGGAGGCCCCTAACCATACCTGTCTGCCTGGCGGAGTGACTGCAAAAGGGTGTTCAGGTTGGAAATGTGCCCGTGGCATTCGTATCTCTATCCAGACACCTGGGCCATCTCAGAGTGTCCACCTGTGCTGAGGTCATTTGGGGAAAACTAAGAAGGTTCACTCTCAGCCACCCCCCACCGTCTCATTAATCATAGTTGGTTGGGTTCCATCTGAAGAGCTTGATTTACACTGGCCTGGAAGTCACGGCACAACAGGGCAGAGTGGTGACAGAGGCTCTCAGACTCAGAATGTGGTTGGCTCGGTTCTCCCCGGAGAGACCCAGACTCCACGTGCCCTGCCACGGGCTGAAGTAGACCTGGAAAGAGATAAAGCAGGGAGTCGGCCGCACAGTGACGGTTCTGCTTCACCTCAGCCAAACCCAAGAGTGACTTCAGAGACTGCGCTTCCTGAAAATACTTGGGAACCCTAAACTGTGCTTCTGGAAAAAAAAATCCATTCTGAATTTGGAATCAAGCTGTTTTCAAGGGCTCATTAATGACAGCTTCTTCACTCTTCTCTACAGCACTACCAAGAGAACGGCTTTCCGGAGACCGAACTTCGTGTGTTTATTTCAGAGTGCAAAGACCTACCCAATTCTGGAAAATACAGATTTGATGATGACCCTTCAGTGTCTTTATTCTGCTGTTGTCAAAAGAAGTCATCAGGCTGATCAGCGCTAGAGGAATGTGCAGTGTGGAACTGAGTGGAGGCAACTGTATGGAGATTTTATAGTATGTTCAAATACTGTTATTTTTAGATAATTAGAGCTTTCTATAACTCACCAGGAACTGTGTTCATATTTTGAAATAATATTTAAGGTATTTTCTGCTTTACATTGGGTTTAAATTAGTAACTAACTTTGTTGAGGAAAGATACTGGATTATTGTCCTTTCATGTCTTTTTGTCATTTTTTGGAATGTGTTCTCTAAGCCCCTCTTTTCTCTGGCTAGGAGGATTGTGTCCTCAGTGAACGCAATCCCGGGTCTGATTGTGACTTTGGACTATCTGGTTGTATTTCAAAGAGAATGGGGATAGTTACTGTATACCCACTATAACTGTATTTAAAGATCGTCTCTTAAAGGGCAGTGCAGGAAACAAGCATCTCCAACTAACTGTACTATTTGGTTCTGAAGGACAACTGCTATTTGACCCCGCTTTTAGTTCTGGAGGTGATCAACTATTTTAATATTCATTTCTAAATTCCTCTGCTCCTTCAGTGTTAAAGTATGGAGTTGAAAGGTTATTTCTACATGAATGAAAAAGCACATACCAAATGTATATGCAATTGAGCAATGATTATTTTATTAGCATTTCAGCAACTTTGTGTTATACTCTGCCCTTGGTAGCTGTGTTCATTTTCACAGCAAGGCAATTTGTGGTCAGGAGCTGTGGTTTCATGAGACAAGGTTGCGTAACTCATGCAAGAGTTATTTTGGACAATTATGTTTACAATTAAAGATAAGAAATGAGTGCCTCTAGTAATTCACTGATTGGAAATTGCAGCAATTCGCAGTGTGGATATTTGTTTTGTGTATTGTTTATTCAAATAAAACTTAATTTAATAATGTCAATAAAAGTTTTCTTGAAGCAAATTCTTTTTAAGGAAACAGACTTTTAAATTTCTGGTTTTGTCTTAAGAGTTTAATGAAGATCGACTTGAGACCCTGAAATCTTATCACTTCACCATAGTGACAACCATACTCGTGATTCCAGGTGTGAAATCCAGGTGTGAACTATATAAGAGATATAAGCTATTTTCATAGTGTCTGTAGCCTTCCAAAACTGAAAAATCAAAACTCCTAGGTGAGTATTTTAGGGAATCAGTTTTTAAGACACTTAGAACCTATTTCATTTTTAGAACTAACTAGGATGCAGTGTAAAGTTTGAAATCATGCTTATTGTCTTCTAAGCCTTTTTTGTCACTCTTAAGGGACTTTCCAATTCACAGTAATACTTTAGGGGACACACGAAACCACTGAGCCCCCACTGGGCCTGGAGTTTTGCTTTGCTTTGAACTCACTACATTTCTTCTGTAAAATCAGCGCCAGTAACTTGGCACCTTCACCTGTCCTGGTTGTCTAAGCCTTCTTCATGTGGCCAGAGTCCCAGATAATTCCAAGTCCTAATTTTTTAGTAATGCTTATAGTTTAGATCTAAACTGTCCTCCAAATGCTAATGTGCGGGAAGTGAATGGACCATGGGCTCCTGGCCCAGAAGGGCATGTCTCCTTCCCTGGCTCCTCCTCCTCCTCCCTCTCTCTGCCTCCTGGCTTCCATGGGTTGAGCACCTTGTCCTCCACCAGACTCTGCCATGCTGTGTTAGCTTTGGAGTCAGCCAACCATGGGCTGACACTGAGTCACAGTAAACCTCTCCTTCTTTAAATTGTGGGTGTTGGGTATTTTGTCCTAGGGATGAGACGATGACTAAGACAGTGCCTGTTGACATTCAGTCTTGATTGCCAGCCTGATTGGCTTGAGAGATGCCTGGAAGATCGCTGAAGTGTTCTAGTCCTGGGAGCACTACCTCAGAGAATGTATCTGGCCCCAGCCTCTTCCTCTGTACCAGGAATTAGATGGCTCCCTACAAATAAGGAATGCCCATAAGGGTGAGGACTCAGAATGGCCTTCTACTAGTCAAGAAAGGCAGCGTTTTATCAAGACAGAAGCTGCAAGTAAGTGGGTTTGTAACTATCAACTCTGATATTTTAGGGTTTGTGTTTTCTGTTACAATCATTTTTAAATAGATTTGGGTTTTGTGGATGCCATATTTTCTTTAAACAAGTCAAATATCATGTTCTTTTGTTTTAATAAAGCTTTAAAATCTCTTAACACATTGCGTTTTAATCTTCTTGTCTTCACACAGCATTTTCAAATTAAATTAATAGTATGTATGTATATACAGGATGGCTAACAGTCATACTACTGTCTTCTATTGCTTTACTGAAAGGAACAGTTAATGATTACTTGTTTGATCATTATTGCATGTCTCTATTTGTTTTCCTGAGAAACCACTTTGAAGATATTAATACGTAATACAACAACCATTGTTAATTTCCTACCACTTTGTCTATAACTCTGTATTGTTTGTATTGTTCTTACACTGTTTTGTAAATGCATGTCTGTTTGTTAATGTTTTCTTCCTCTATTTTTAAAATAAAAAAAATTAATAATGCAAATGTGCAAATGGGTGTATTAGATGAGAAAAAAATAAAGCTCATCATTTGCTGATATCATAGCTGTGTAGTAAGCCTACTTGAATTTGCAGATTCTCAAAACTTAATAAAAGATTCAATGAGGTCATTGGATATAATAATCATTACTATTAATAATCATCTAGAAAATACAATGGAAATGAAATAACATTCACAATAGAAATAAAAATTAGAAAGTATTCAGCAGTTATGACAGAAAACACAAGACCTTCCAAGAGAAAATGTCAGAAGCTCTATTACAAGACACAAAAGAAGATCTGAATAATTGCAGAGGTGACATATATATGGATAAGGACATATAATAAAGGTGCAGTTCTCTTCAGTGCAGTCCATAAGTTCAGTCAACAGTAAATATCCAGCTGTGTTGTTTGAAATTCAAACAAAATTCTAAAATTCAAAAGCATAAAAGGTTCATTAATAGCCAAGTCAAGTTTGAAAAGGAAGAAGAGATTTATTCTATACTATACTAGGCCATGCTACAAGTTCGTAGTAAAAACAATTGGAATCAATATGGTAGTAACATGGTACTAATGAATGAAAGACAGACAAAGAGCAGTGAACAGAAAATAGTTCTGAAACACACTCATATCTATTTGGGGCTTTATCTTTGTTATAAGATAAAGCCATCACCATTCAGAAGAGGTGGCGGAGGTAGGGCAGGGAAGAAACAGACTCGTAGACTTACAAACTCAGACCTGGTGAACTATGGCTTCTGGGTCAGATGCAGCCTGCAACTTGCTTTTGTCTGGCTCTTGAGCTAAACTGGGTTTTATATTTCTAAGTGGTTAAGAAAAATAAAATCAACCACAAGTCAAAAAGAAATGTCAGCTGGGCATGGGTAGCTTGTGTCTGTAAGGCCAGCTACTTGGGAGACTCAGGGAGAAGGATCACAAGTTCAAGGCCAAGCTGAACATTTTAGTGAGACTCAGTCTCAAAAATAAAGAAGTTGGGAATATCGCTCAGTATACAGTGCTCCTAGTTTCAATATCCATTATCACAGGAAAAAAAAGGAAAAACTTCGAAGGAAATTAAAATGTACTAAATGTAAATTGAAATATAAATTGTCAGAAATTGTGAGAGCAGTAAAAGCTGTAACTACAGGGAAATTTATGGCGTAGAATGCACAGAACAAGGAAGTTATAAAATTAATTATTCAAACTTTTACCTTAACAATTAGAAAAACAAGAAGCAAAAGAAAAAAATCCTTCAGAAAATCAGTGAAATTAGAAGTAGGAAATCTATAGAGAAGATTAACAGAAAGATGGCTCGTTGAAGAGATCAATAAAATCACTCAGCCTCTAGCCAAACTAAGGAATTGAGAGAAGACGCAAGCCACTAATCTTCAGAAATGAAAGGGGGAATATTACTCCAGGTCTGTGAGCATTAAAGGACAGTAAAAATATTATGAGCAACTCTTTGCATACAGATCTGAAGACCTAGAAGAAATGCATCAGGTCCTTCAGTGTGTTTCCCAAAAGCTCACCTGTCGGAAACTTAATTCCTTCTTGCAGCAGTGTTAGAAAGTAGGGCCTAGGGGAAGGTGTTTGGTCCATGGTGATGGAGTCCTCATCAATGCATTGTTTTTCACACAGGAATGACTTACTGATCCCAAGGAATTTGGGGCCATTTTCTTTTTTCATATATGGCTGCTTCCGCTTCTGCTTTTTATGAGTTACAGCAGCACAAGTTCACCAGAAGCTGAGGAGATACAAGCACCATGCTGTTCAGCTTCCCAGTCTCTGGAACAGGAGCCCATATACACCTTCTTTGCCTCATAAATTATTGAGTCTCGGGTACTCTGTTATTGCAAGAGAAAATGACCTGAGGTGGAAAATTACGACAATACCTGAAAATGGGGACATGGCAGCTGGGTGATGGTATAGCCTGCACAGTTTTGAAGTAAATGCTGAAAAAAAAAGCATATATTTCTCCAAACAGTTCATTAAGGGAAATTCTGGGGAGGACTCAGAAAAAACAAGATCAAGAAACTATATTTCTTAAGTGGTTGTGACCAGGATGCAGACAGAGATGTGAACACTGAAGGGCTTGCTGGTGAGGTCTCCACAGGAACAAGGAATGTGTAACTGGGAATTAGGGTCAAGGCCAGACTTGTTACACAGTTACAAGGAAGGTGGCTGCAGACTGCAGAGAGTCACGATTAGTTTGTCTGGTGGAAGAAATATCTAAGGAGCAAAACACTTAAGCCACAAAGTTACTCTTAACTACTTACAGAGATACAGCAGCAAAGGGATGGCTAAAGGTGGAATTTGTAATAGGAGAGAACATCCTCAAAATTCAAAAAATTAACAGCCTCACCATGTAAGAAGTAAAAATGTATGTCCAGCGGAGGATGCTAAGTGTGGGGCCAAGTTACTGCTTGTTATAGACACGAGGGAGCCAGATAATATTCATCTGAACAGCGGGGAGAAGGCCCCAAATGTGTTTCGGAAATCTGTGAGGCTGCCTTTCCCGTCACAGGCCGAGAGACTTGAGAGAACAGAGCAGTTTGGGGAGAATGACCTGAGGTGCTACATGGGCTTGCTGCTCAGGGCCACCTTGGGACTCTATGCAACCAATGCAGTGCTACACAGTAGCAATAGCCTAAGTAGCCCAGGAATGGCCAAGGTTATGGTTCTGAAACAGTAAACCTTGGCAGCATTGCACTGTGCCTTGAGGGAGCCCAGATGTGCTGCTCTAAAGGACACAGCCAATAAACCCTCATGGTGCCCACGGCCACACAGTGCTAATGCTGCAGGTGTGCAGAATGCAAGAGTGATAAAGACATGGAGGCCTCCACTGAGAACTCAAAGGATGTACTGAACTGCCTGAGTGCCACACAGGAGTCTGCCATAGGGAAGGAGCTAGCAGGTCATCATCTGGTAGAGCTGCAGCAGCAGAACTTCTACTGGGTTTTCAAAACAGATGAGCCACTGGCAGTATGTAACCCAGATGCCAGTGCACAACTCCACTGGGAGAGCTGCCATGTGTGTTGAACCCTACCGCAGCATGTCCAGGAGGCTGCGCAGACAGTGTAAGATTATTCTGGAGGACTAAGAGTTAACATCTACTGCTTCATTATGGGCTATTTCACCCTTTTAGAATGGCAGTGTCTATCCTATCCCTGTCCTGACACCATATCTTGGAAGCTGGTAGCTTGTTTTGATTTTACAGGTTTACAGTTAGAAGGAGTTTGCCTTGAATCTGAGATAATATTTTGGATTTTTAAATTGATGCTGGAACTAGTTAGGGCTCTGGGAGTACTGGGATAAAAATCAATGCATTTTTCATTGTGAGACGGATACAAGTATGCGGGGGTTAGGGGCTGAATGGTATAGTTTGAGTATATTTCCCCAAAGCTCATTTGCTGGGAAATTGGGAGTACTGGGTGGTGCTTGGTCCTTGGGGAGGGAGCCACAATACATGGATTAATGTTTTTCTCATGGAAAGGGACAAGCTCTCACAGGAGTTTGCCCTTCTTTTCTTTCCCATATGTTCCTGCTTTCTGCTATGGGTTGAAGCTGTATAAGACCTTCACCAGAAGCCAAGCAAACACCAACCTTATGCTCTTGGATTCTCTTGGACCAATGAGCCTAATGAACATCTTTAGTTGGTAAATTATGCAATTTATTGCAAAAGAAAATGAACTAAGACACCACTGTCAAAACACAGGAAAAAAGAAATAGGCAATCTGACTACATCAATGTACAGCTTATTAAATAAACTGAATGAATAGTAACTTTTCTGTACAGTTTATTAGATGAATTGAATGAATAGTAACTTTTCAAAGTAGAAAGTATGAGGTCCAGATGGAGTTACTGATGATTTCTACCAAATATTGAAGGAAAATTATACCAGTTGTTCATAGTCTTTTCTAGAAAATAGAATCAGAAGGTATATTTCCTCATTTTATGCACCCAGCATTACCCTATTCCAAAACCAGATAAGGTTATTACAAGAAAACAACAGACATCTCTCCCATACATAGATTAAAAAGAAATCCTCAACAATAACATAAACAAATGAAATCCAACAGTATATAAGAGCAGTTACACATTGTACTTAAGAGAAATTTATTCCAGGTTTGTAAGGGTGATTCAACATTCAAAGATAAGTTAATGTAACCCATCATATCAAAAAGAAAAGAAAATCACATGATCATATCCATAGATGCAGAAAAAGTGTTTGACAAAACCTGATACTAGTCAGGATAAAAACTCAACAAACTAGAAGTATAGGAGAATGTCTTAAACTTAATAAAGAATATCTACAAAAAACCCAGCAATTAGTGCAATACTTAATGGTGAGATATTGCTGCTTCTCAACATTACACTAGAAGTCCTAGATAATACAATAAAACAAGAAAAGCAAATGAAATATACACAGGTTGAGAAGAAATGAAATTTCCCTTTCAGATGATATATTGTCTACATAAAAAATCTAAAATCATTTTAAAACTTCTTGGAACTATTAAGCAATTATAACAAAGTAGTAAGATACAAAGTCAACATAGAAAAGTCAGTTACTTTCCTATAAATCAATAATAGACAATTGGAATTTGAAATTGAAACAAGACCATTTGTGTTATACACTCAAACCAAGATATTTAAATATAAATTGAACAGAATACTCAGAAGATCTATATAAAGAAAATTTTTAAAACTCCTATGAAACAAATAAAAGAAAGTCAGTGGAGAGACAACCCACATTCATGGATAAGAGAGCTCAATATTTTCAAGATGTCCATTTTTCTCAACTTGATGTACAGATTCAACACAATCCCAAACAAAATCCAAGAAATTATTATGAATATTTATAAAATGTTTCTAAAGTTTATACAGAGAGGCAAAAGACCCAGAACAGCCAACACAATATATTGAAGGAGAAGAACAAAGTTGGAAATTTGATGCTCTACAATATCAAGACTTACCATTGAATCTACAGAAATCAAAAGATGATGGTATTGGTAAAAGAAGAGACAAACAAATGAGTATAACAGGACAGCCCAGAAATAGACTCCCATAGACATAATCAACTGATTTTGGCTAAAAAAAAAAAAGCAAAGACAATATAATGGAAGAGAAAAAATAGTCTTTCAACAAATAGTGTTGAAACAACTGGAGATTCATACACAAAAACAAAAGCATAGAAGGAGATCATCTACTCATCACAAAAAATTAATTCAAAATAGGTCATAGACATAAATGCAAAAAACAGGAGAAAATCTATTTGTCCTTGAGTTTGGTCATGCTTTTTTTAGATAAATCACCAAAGGCATGATGCATGGTAGAAATAATGGATGAGCTGGGCTTCATTAAAATAACAAATGGGCTGGGGATAAAGCTCAGTGTAGAATATTTGCCTAGCATGTGTAAGACCCTGGGTTCAATTTGTAGTACCACAGAAACAAAGCACAAACTTCTGCTCTGCCAAAGACACTATTAGAAGAGAGGAAGATGAATCCCAGCGTGGGATAAAATATTTGCAAGATATATATCTGATAAAGGACTGTCACATGAAATATACAAGTAACTCTTAAAACCAAATAATAGTAAAACAAACAATGCCATTGTTAAATGGTTAAAAAGCTAGGTGTGGTGGTATATACCTGCCATCCTAAAGCTCTGGGAGACTGAGGCAAGAAGGTTCAAGTTCAAGCCTAGCCTGAGCAACTTAGCAACTTAGTGACATTCTGTGTTAAAACAAAATATAAAAAAGTGTTGGGGATGTAGTCAGTGCAAAAGCTCTGGGTTCAATAAGCCTTAAGCAAATAAATAAAAAACGGAATTTAAAATGAGCAAAAGATGTGGATAGACACCTTATCAAAGAAAACATACAGAAGGCAAATAAACATTAAAGGTGCTCAACATCAAATGTTATTAGGGAACTGCAAATTAAAACAAATACTGCTCACCTATTATAATGGCTAAAATCTAAAACATAAAAATTCCAAATGTGGATGAGAATGTACAGAAAGAGGAACTCTTATTAGTACATTACTGATGAAAATATAAAATAGCGTAGTCAGTTTGTAAAACAGGACATTTATTACAAAACTACACCCTTGGCTGGATATTGTGATACATGCTTATAATCGCAGGAATCTGGAAGACTGAGGCAGGAGGATCCAGTCTCAAGATTAAGCCCAGCCTGGGTAATTTAGAGACTTAAATCCTGTCTCAAAAAAGAATAAATAAATAAAGTGTTCAATCCCAGTACCACCAAAACCAAAGCAAAACAAAAACCTGTATTCTAACTGTATGCAACCCAGCAATCATGCTTCTTGATTTTTACCTGAGAGGATTGAAAACATGTCCACGTAGAAAACTTGCACATAGATGTTTATATTAGCTTATTCAAGCTGCCAAAACTTCACTTGATCTTAGCCAAAAGGCTGAGAAGAGATGCAGCTGCCAAAACTTACACACATCTAAGACGTCATTCAGTAGGTAAGGGGATACATATATTGTGGTATATCCATTCAGTGGAATATGATTCAATGCTAAAAGGAAATGAGCTATCAGGTAATAAAAAGACATGGAAGAAGCTCAAATGCTTATAATAAAGTGAAAAAAGCTGATCTGAATGCGTAGGCTTCTGGCTTTCTGACGTTATGGAAAAGAAAAACTATGGAGACAGTGAAAAGGTCCATGATTACCATGGGTTATTAAGCAGGGAGGGATGAACAGATGGAGCACAGAGGATTACAAGGCAACCATTTAGCAGTGCTGGCTGCTGTAATGGAATACAATAGACCTGGTAGCTTAAACAGTAGAAATTTGTTCTGCACAGTTCTAGAGCCTGGGAACACTGACGCTGAGGTAAGTGCCAGCAGACCCAGTGTCTGGTGAGGGCACTTCCTGGTTTGCAGCTCAGTGATTATAACAAATGTGTTAGTCATGTGCGGGAGGCTGACAGTGAGGGAGGTGGGGCAGTATGGGAATTCTCTGTTCTTTCTGCTCAGTTTTGCTGTAAATTTAAATCAGATCTTTAAAAATCTACTTTTAGCAAATGAAAATAAGAACACTATTTCATGACAGGTGAAACAATACTTTCTTGTTCACATGTTTCCTATAACAGCATTCATGTTATAGTGGCAGAGCTATTTCCATCAGAGATAATATAATCTATAAGCCCCAAAACTATAATCTACTCTGTACAGAAAGATTGCCAAAGCCAGATAGTTTGCTGAATTCTGGCCTACTTTACATATATATATGAGCCATCTTCCTAAATCCTACCATATACAAAGTTGAAAAGTACAACGAGATTTGAGATGAAGGATCACACTAAAATATTGTATAAAATACCGAGGAATATTTGTGACTTAAGAGTAATGACTTCTCATGGAAGATGACAAAAACACAAATCATAAGGGTTCGTATCCTTAAATTTGATTTCACAGCCCCCAAAGTGACTGTCATCCAAGGAAAATGAATTTAAGAGATAGGTAAAGACTGGAAGGAAGTATTTACAAGGCTGAAAGTGGCAGGGAATTAATATCTCAGATTTACAAAGACCTCTTGTATATTACCCAGCACTGGAGAGGATGTGAAAGTGTGGCGATAAAGGACACCACCCTCCACTTTACTTTGTTCCTTTTTCCACATGCACTTTAGGAGGAATACGGTTTTTGTCTGCTTCTCCCAGAAACTGCTGCATTTCTACTGCTAGCCCACTTTTTCTAGACTAGGTGTTTTCTTTGCAATGGTAAGTCCGCGAAACTTTCATAGGAAGGCAACTTGCTAGAAAAATTGATGACCTCTGGACTGTAATCTTAAAATGCCTTATTATTTAGAGTACATTTTTGAGCTGAAGGGTCTTGTGTTACCTGGTCATTACTAAGTTGAGTGAAAAATGAGGCAAGATCATAAACAAGTGACTTTCTGAAGCTGAAAACATAATGCCCATTGTGAGCTAAATTTATGAATTCAGAATGGTTGGATTGCATGCCCAGAAACTAGAATTTCTATCTCTTAGAATGCATGATATTCAAATCCTCTAGTCACCTGAATTGAACTACTTTTTAATTCTCACTCTCTTCTTTTCCATCCCCAAATCCCTCCTACACTCGGGTTAAATATTTCCTAGAACCTTGCTACTTAACAGTGGTGCATGGACCAGTGGCAGCATTCTGTAGAACTGCAGAGCCTCAGGCCCCACCAAAGCAGCCTGTGCCAATGATTCCCAGGTGAGTCAACATGCACATTAATATCTAAGACCTCTGGATTGCCTTTTGAAGTTTTTCTGCCTCTACTGTGTTCTGTAAAAATCTGCTTATTATTTATTTTTACATTGTAGTTTTACATAGTACTTCTGTACCTAGTGATAGTATGTGCACAATCCATTACAGCTATTTATGTAAAAGGTATCTCTTCTCCATTTTGTGACACTGTTTACAGAGTGTTAGGGATGTGAAAATGTTTACAGAATCTCCTACAGATCAAGAAAGCTACTGGAGGCCAAAAACTATTTTAATCATGGCTCTATCAGTACAGCAATATGGTGAGAATAAAGGATTTGAAAGTTCAAAGACCTGCACATAAATCTTGTACTCGCTAACCTGCTCTGTGGGTGACTTCAGGAAAGCAACAAACCTCTCTGAACCCATTTTCTCATATCAGAGGGAGCTGATAGTACACGGAATGTACTAATAGCTTTCTACAAGCCAACCTATATAAATCAATTCAGGCATCTAGAGCTCAAGGGTATTTGGGGCCTTCTTGAAGCACGGAGCCTTTGTTCATGGTAGATTTTCTTAATAAATGCAGTGTTAACTATGAATGTTCTTTTTAACTCCTTACTGGTAGGGCCATTCAGTAGAATGGTCCTGGTTTAGAAAACACTTACAATGAGAGGTTTATTGTCCTAGATTATAGTCCCTTTCTAAGGGGGTTGCTGTCCTTAACAATGAAGACCTAGCATTTTGCAGTTAGATTTGTTCCTTCATGGCAGTTTTTCTCACTTACAGTGCTTCAAAACATTCTTCAGCGTAAAGATTAACATATATGTACGATTTCGAACAGTACACTTGTAACACTCTCCGGAAGCACAGAGCTGTAACATTTCTCTCCTTTTCTTCTTAGAGGAACCAAACCGCACCTCCGTTCGCCCATTCTGGGGACTGGCTGCGTGGAATCTTCCAGTCTGTCTGTATCCAGTGGGTACTCCTGATGAAATAAGGCAGTTTTGCCTTAGTCCGTTGGTAGTCTTTTTCTAAAAAAAGAGAGTCAATTATGTATGTTTTTAAGTACGTCGTTCTGTCCTACTATTTCTACCTGGTCTTCGCTGTACCTAAACCTGAAGACCTTTTAAGCACCTGCTCATCCAGACAGCCCTGACCCCTTGCTGCCTCTGCTACCTCGTGAAGATGAGGGATGGGATTCCTCAGGGAGGAGTCAGAAAGGGTCCCTCCAAATCTTCCAGGCTCCGCACTTTCTGTGGAATAGCATAGCCTTGGGTTATGGGCTTTCATCCTTTTCCGTTCAGATTCTTAAGTGGCGACCAATGGTCCTGCTCCTTTTCCCACAAGCAGTGTGAGAAGAGAAGGGCAGTGGCCTAGTGCCTGGGCTAATCCAGCCTCGCCCATTCTGGCCACCCCAGCAAACAGGGTGCTTCCCCCTGCTCTTCCTGACGCATTCGCTTTTTTTTTTTTTAGACAGGGTGTGGCTACGTTGTTCAGGCTGGCCTCAGACGAGATGATCCTCCTGCCTCAGCCTCCCAAGTGCAGGGACTACGGATGTGGGACACTACGCCGGCCTCAGATCTCCCAAAGAGAGCCTGATAGGGAGTTTCAGTCTTGTGCTTCAGAATCGACACCCGGGGGCTGGGGTGTAGATCAGAGGTGAAGAATTCACCTAGCAAGCTCGCGGGGCTGGGTGCATCTCAGTCAGTCAATCAATCCATCAGTCCCTCCGGTTTGAATGAACTTGGCTGGTTTAGGTAAAGTCCCAGAGGGAAAGGACCAGTGGACACCTTGCCCACGCTCTTCTTAGTGTTCAGCGCTCCCTAGAGCATCAGAATCTAAAGGACCACAGAAGCCCGCACGCGAGGGACGAAGAGCACGGAGGTCAGGCAGGCCGAGCCGGCAGCATCCACTGGGACAGAGCAGGGCAGGGCAGGGCGTGCCGGGCCGGCCGGGGGCGGGGTGAGGCGGCCCCCGCGCAGCCCGTGCCTTTTATTAGGGCAGCGCCCGCCGCAGCCGCCAGAGCCCCGAGGGCGCCGGAGCCCGGGCCGCAGCTGGGCACTGGGCCGGCAGGAGGAGGGCAGGTGCCGCGGGCGCTGGTCCGCGCGCGCCATGCCCGGGACCGAGGAGTCGCTGGACCTGCGGGTGAGGAGCCGGAGCCGCGCCGCGGGCCCGTCCCCGGGGCCCCGCCACGGGTCAGTAGCGCCGCACCCGCCGCCCGCCCCGCGCGCACCTGGCCTCGGGGTGCCGGCCCGCGGGGAGCCGAGAGGCGCGGGGGCCGCGGAAGCACGGCCCGTCCTGCGTGCCTGGGGGCGGCGGGGCCGCGATCCGCCCGGATGGGCGCAAGAAACGCGGCGCCTTCCGCGGAGAAGGGCTCGCACTTGGCGGCCCCGGCCCGGGGCGGAGCGCGGCGCGCGGAGCGGTTTCCCTGCCGCCTCCCCCGGCAGCAAGGGGACTTTGCCGGCGGCCGCGCCGCCGGGAACGAGGAGGGAGGAGCGGCCCCGGGGAGCGGTGCGGGGAGGCCGCCCCCGGGATCCCGACTCCGGAGCGAGGCGCGAACGCCCGCGGCGTTACAGCTCCGGAGCTGAGCGCTCCTGCGCCTCGGGCGCGCGTGCCCCGACGGCGGGCTGTTCGTTAGGCTCGGCTGGGCCGGGCCTTCCGGAACAAACAGGCCTTTTCTCAGGTGGGGGTACAGGGTGGTTACCCCGGCTTCTCCGCCGACATGAAAAGGCGCACAGTTCGGCCGGAGGGCGCTGCCAAGGGGCCCCTCCTCCGTGGTCAGGGCTCCCGCCGCCCGCGGCGCCGTGGAGCGCAGGGCCGCACGCGGGCCTTGGCTCCGGCTGCCCAGCTCGGAACAAACACAGAGGTGCTTGTTTGACTTTCCTAAAGTAGGGCTGCGACTTTCCTGCCTTTCCTCGGGGTCCTCCCCATGTTATAAATGGACTTCAGGCTAGCAAAGAAAGCCAGAATTCAAAACGAGAATTTGCGGGGGCTGTGCTGGGCTGTCCACATGAATTTCCTGCAAGTGTGGCATATAGCTTTTAGACTTTTGAAAGAGTGATTTTGAATTGGTAGAACTTCACCGGTGACTGGGTGCCTGTGACCGTCATATCAAAATGATTTGTCCTGGAATCTATAAACTTTTTCTTAAGGTGGAGATGCCTATTTGTAATGGGCCAGCAGGGTAGAAGTTAAACACTGTTTCCCTCCATCTGTCTTTAAATACACTGTCTTTAAATAAAAGCAAGAAGCAAATGGACTCTGGATTTATTTATCTTCCGCTTGGGTGGAGAACCCCTTGCGCTCATTTATAGTGGGTGTGGTGTATAATCTGTTTGTATCTTGATTCTAGTATTGTTTTTTTTTTCTCAACACATTTCCTTCAAACTTTAATTTTTCATTAACATGTGCTGTGAGTGTCTTCAGAAGCAGCGCTCACTGCTAAAGAACATAGTGCTGGGTGTGAACAGCTTTGAAACGTTTTGCGGTTTGAAAGATACTGTGTATATAGATGTCTGCGCGGTACCAGTGGGAAACAAGACCGTGTGTTCTTGTGAATTGAGGGTGAATAAAAGCATTAGTAAGTGAGAGATGGGATGTTATGCCTGTTGTTCATGGATGCCAGAATGCAAATTCTGACATTTCATGCAGAAGGGGCTGACAATACAGTTCTCACAGAAGTGGTGTGTGGACTCCACGCTTATCGCCAACCGCCCTGCCTCTGTGGTGTGTTAACCAAATACAAATTTGGAGGCCTTTGGCAGCTTCCTCCTGCTGAGACAGAGGTCTGTTAAGATTTTACCTCATCTTCCTCTTTATACCTTAGGGGAGTCAAACCTTTGCCGTGCGCTTTCCCCAGGCATGCCTTTTCTCGGTTAGCAAATCTTTTGTAAACCAGGTACAGTGGCCAGATCCCTTTAAAAACAGGCGTTGCTTTTACAAGTAAACTAGCAGATAGGAGATAGCCTAATGAAGCAGGTAAGAAGACTCATGGGGACACATTCTGAACTGAGTGTGGGGAATATAGGAGCGCAAGTCCCGGATGATCGTATGCACAGACTAATTTCCTCTCCTAATCACTCTGTCAGTAAAGGGAGACCTTGACCTTTTAAAGCCTTGTGATAAAAGTAGGTTGGCGACTTGTGGCTCCGGTTTTCAAAGTAAAAACAGTGGCCAAGGTAAGCTATAAAAATGGAAAGCTGCCTCTCTTCCCTGCAGGTGTTCTTTTTAGCTGACACCTACAGTTTAAGTTCCATGTGTCAGTTCTGAAGAATGAGTACTCATTTCACATAGTAGGGGCTCATAGAAAAACAGTAACTTTGTTTCTGGGCTTTATTATATTTTAAATCAGACCACAATAGTCTGTTCAATATCAGGTGTTTCAAGCCATGTTTTTGGTTTGCTTGCTTTGGCAATCATCTGTATTTTTTCTTCCCATTTTGAACCTCCAGTCAAGCTGTCTACCGTTTTTTGAGGTTGGGCCAGCGTCCCCTTTTTCCTGGTATGA
This sequence comes from Dinomys branickii, assembly GCA_004027595.1. Lineage (NCBI taxonomy): Eukaryota > Metazoa > Chordata > Mammalia > Rodentia > Dinomyidae > Dinomys > Dinomys branickii. The sequence continues at coordinate 66,991 of PVLD010003882.1, read as the reverse complement.
AGTGACTACAGCAGAGGCACACCGCCCACCTTCCTTTCCTCTCAGCTGGGTGAGCTGCTTCCTTCTCCTGTGACAGTTGTATGTGTGTGTGTTTTTTCCCCTTGACTGTGTTGTAGTGCTTTCGGCCTAAACATCTACCTACCAGGCATTATTAACTTATGAGGCTAAAGATTCTGGAAAATTGTCCTTGGGCTAATAATTCTAGGAGACACACAATGTAAATCATGGGCTTACAAATAATATCACCTCTCCCTGTTATAGGGGTTTTCTAGAGATGGTGTGAGTCTAGGGATTCACCAACATGATGCAAGCCATGTGCAAAGTTACAGTAAACTCAATGAGTTGAGGGGAAAATGGTATTTATATACATACAGTATAACTTCTTTCACTTAGGGAGAGTCATCAGCGTGACCCTATTAAATCAGATGCTTACTAGAAATGTTAGAGAAAGAATCTTAGGAAATTCCATAAGCCCAGCCCTCTTCCCTAGCTTTACTGCATTTGGAGTCTTATACTTCTGAGCAATGACGTTACCCTTGTACTTATCTCTGTCCCTGAAAACAGAGTCTCCTGTTCAACAGGAGTGTGGCTTGTTGAGAATCAGACATTTGAAACAGGCAGCTACAGTTCTGCTTTCTGGGAGTCTGAGGCAGCAAAGTGGTGATCGGGGATGATTTATTAGGAACTTGGTGTCATGATTATCTTTAGGGAAATTCCTACAGATTTAGCATGTTCATCTTTTAGGGTGGCTTTAATAGAAAATGAAAGGTCCCTTTGGCTTTTCTTCAGGGCATGTCTTAGGGTTTCAATGCCATGCCGTTCGTGTTGCGAGATATGTAAAGGTAACTCAAGTTTCTTTCTTGGCTTCCCCCGACTTCCTGTCTTTGGGGCCCAGCAACCCCAGAGCCACTGTAAACTGTGCACTGCTTTTCTGTCTCTCTTATAAGACTAGCAAATCATGAGGCAATTTGTTCATCATAGGAGCTGGAGTGGAAAGATCATGTGACAGTTGTTAGGATTGGTCCAAAGCAGTCATCCTGGGGACAACATGGCCATTGTTGTAGAAAATAACAGAATTTTAATTTCTATACTTACCACTGTTTGCTCTCTAACCCCTGCCCACCACACACAAACTAAAGGCAAGGAGAAACTCCCCCAGGGCCGGGGATATAGCTCAGTGGTATGAGTGCCTGCCTGGCAAGTGCAAGGTCCTGAGTTTGATTCCTGGTACCAAAAACAACAACAAAAACTGCATTGCCTAGTACATGTTGGACTCTTTTTGAAAAAGTTTATTTTAATCATAGCTGATGAATTCACAGATGTTAATCACCACCGATGAAGAAAATAGGGAAGACTTGATAAAGAAAATTAAGATCACCATAATATATTTCACAGAAGTTACCACAGTGTGTTTTGTTCTTTTTGCTGGTTTATGCACTTCTAGACTGTTCAGAATGTTTGTATGCAATCATAAATGCTGACTTTTTGGAAAAAATATAATCTCACTATGTCAATTTTCTAATTTAAAAGATATTTAACAATATGTTACAGACATTTTCAAATTAATACATACTTACAAATAGGCCTGCACTTAATATTTTTTACCATCTTTCTGACCAGATATTTAAAAATTTATAGTATAAATCCACAGAAGTTTGATGCCTAAGTCACTGATTCTTTTAAAAATAATACCCAAGTACCTTCAAAATTTACATTTCCTTTAACAGAGTTTGTCTCCTATACTTGATAAATAAAAATTAAGATAGATTTTACCAACTTGTTTGTTAGCAAATTTTTATTGTTAGTAAATAACCAATGGCTTGTTTAGACCCTTTGCCTGTTGTCCTGGGTTGTCTTTTTTGCGTTAGTAGTTTGGAGCCATTCAGGGGTAAGAGATTGAACTTGTGGCTGCCTAAATACATTGGAGGCTTTCTTTTGCTGTCTGTTTGTCTTGTAACTTTTTGAAGTCTTGACTTTTAGGTTAAGGTCTGTCAGTCATTTTCATGACTTCTGAATTTTGTCATATTTTTAGAAAGGCATGTTAAATTATTTTTAAAATGCTATATCCTAGACTTTTATCAACAATATTTGAACGTGTTTAAATTTCATATTTTTTTGCATTCAGTTTGAGGGAGGACTCTTCACTTTCCAGTGGACAGCAGTTTGTGGTGGTAACAATTCATTGGATAATTCATTTTTTGGAAAGACGCTAGGAATAGTGAATGAAACAAAATGAGGTTTCTGTCAGCAAGCGGGGCAGTTTATTTACTTAGAACTCTCTAATGCACCTTGGCAAAGCAAGACTTTAACACATTTTAAATTTAGTTCTTCACATCAATATTTTAGACTTTCTGTTATTTTATTACTGTAACAGTATTGCTGTTAATATTATTTGATATTAAAACAAGTAAAAGTTAAAACCTTGTATTGTCTCATCCAATGACTTGTTTTTTCCAAGAAATATTAATTGAACACCTGTTATGTGTTAGGCAGTCTGCGGTCTCCTGGGGTACACAGTGAGAAGCAGGACTGGGGGTTCACAAAGCCTTCTATATGGAAGACCAATAGTGATTGTGACACTGAGTATGAAGGAAATTGAGAGAGGTGAGAGGTAGTGACGAGGCCACATGTAACAGAGAGGTCAGGGAGTCCACTCTATGAAGGTGATGTCTGAGCTGAGAAGCGACACGTTAGCAGAAGGAACCATATGTACAAGGAGCTGGGGAAACAGCAGGAGAGTAGTTGGAACAGCAAGTAGAATTATCATCCCCCCGTGGGAATTTCCAGGGAGGGAATGAAACCAAGATATATTGAGGAAGCAGAAGAGAAGCTGTGGGAAGGAGCAGGCAGGGGTCTTGTAGGTAATCACAGGACATGGTAGGAGGGTATTTTACATAGGGGAATGATATTTGGAAGTTAATTAGTTTTAAAATTTCCCCTCTAGCTATGATCTGGTGGAGCACTGAGAAACCAAAGCACTTGGACCAAGAAGTCACTGTGGGAATAGAGAGATGGAGGTGATCAGAGAGATGATGTGGTTGGAGGAGAGATTTGATAAATTGGAAGAAAGGGAGAGATAAAAACATGAATTTAAGAGCAGTGGTTTTCATTCTTTGCTGTACTTTAGAATCATCAGAAGCTTAGCAAAACCTTGATGCCCAGTTCACACTTCATACTGATTAGATCAGGATGTCTAGGGGCTGGGGGCCAAGCATTGAAAAATTTTAAAGCTTTGCAGGTGATTTTGTTGATTTTGTTCCCCACCTAGACTGGGGAACTACTGCATGGATAGTGGGTATCATGGTTTGAGGGACAGTGCAAGGGGAACAATATAATACAGGACACACTTTTATCAGATTACTTGTAATAGTCACCCAAAGAATCACATACAAGAGAGTTCAGGAAGTCGGTCCACACACTAAAGATCAAGGAACCCAGATGAAGGCCTGGATCACATGATAATGTCCTGCATGAGTTCAGCTGAAGACCTAGAGCTGATAACAATGTCTCATGCAGGCCTGTTTCAGGAATCTGCACTGGGAAGGCCCAAAGGTCAGTGGTGGAATCTAGAAAGTCTGTGCCAGCAGGATGAAGGACTTGTCCTAGCAGTCTGAGGGATCTACACTGGAGCCAGGAAGTGATGCTCAAAATAAGAACCAGAGCTCCCCTGAAAAGCACCACAGCTATCCTTAGCAACAGTGAGGTCCCAAGCTCCTCCAATGATCAGGACAGCTGAGTTTCCATCAGGAAAGCCAGTGCAGCAGGCTTCTCCAGGAGACTGAGCAGTGGACCATCTTCCCGTCTGGTGCCAGGAAGCGATACTCAGAGTGAGCACCAGAGCTACCCCAAAGTGAAGCAAAGCTATTCTCAGTGACAACAAGGTCCTGAGCTCCTTGGAGGATGAAAACAGCTGAGTTCATCAGGAAAGCCAGCATGACAAGCTCCTCCAAGAGATCCAACATCTTACAGCTTCTCTCTGCTTCCAATAGGCTCCCAGCAACTTCTACCAGCTCCCAACAGCCTAACTTCTTCTCCAGTTCTGCCTCTTAAGCTGCTGGCAACAGTCCCCAGGTGAGCCTCCCACACCCAGCATCTTGCTGACTCAGTTCATCTAGGTGTTATAAGTTGACCACCAGTTGTCAATCCACAGTGGGTAATGTGTGGATGAATATGTGCAGATGGCTGCATTGAGAAGAGGGGGGAGGGGCATGCAGAGGGCAAGGTGGGTGGGTGGAGTCTCGCTCTGAAAGCAGGTTAGGTAAAGGAGTCTGTTCTTGAGAGAGATTTGCTGGAGATGCTAATATGCAGCATCCATCAAGAGGAGAGTTAAAGCCACATGATTGGACACACTCTTCTAGAAGAGAGAATGGAGAGTTTAAGATCTGTGGCCCATGCTCTGCCACCTAAAGGTCAGGTGGAGGAGGAGCCAGAAAGGAGAGGTGCCCATGAAGTAAGTGGAAAACCAGAGGAGTGGGATTTTCTGGAGGCTGAGAGAAGCAGTTTCATCAGTTGTATGTGGTGCTGAGTAGAGTTACTCTGAGAAGTTTCAGGACCAACAGAAATGGAAAGCTGGCGATTGTTTTAGAGGATCTGAGGCACAAAGACACTTTGAGGAAGGTACCCTGGCTTACTGCTGCTACGTGTGTGATTTTTGTTTTTCTTCTCATTTGGTAACCTGACCATGTAGAAATTTATACATGAGAATGTCTGTTTTGTAAAATGTTACTCATTTGCAAATTCAAGAAGTATATTCAAACATAACATTATTTTCTTCATTCCTGACTGTTTGGTAGACCCCTATCCCTTAAGAGAAATTAACTTGCATGAAGAAGGAACACTGGTCAGGGTGTTGGTAAAATTGGATTTTTGTATTTGGGGGCAGGTTGTAACCACAAGATATTGAAGTTGCTTCCTTTACAAGATGAGATATCAACAGGTAACCTCTCTGTTGGAGGCTTTCAAACTTCATTGCACACTAGAATCACATGAGGGGGTTGGGGATGTAGCTCAGTGACACAGTACCTGCTAGGCAAGCACAAGGTCATGAGTTCAATTCCAGGGACAAAAGAAAAAACAAAATAAATCAACCACAAAAAAAGTAGAATCACCCGTGGAGTCTTTGTCACTCAAGTGGGGTAAGGGTCAGGTAAGTGCAAGCCATGAATAATAGCACCCTCTGCTCATTTGCTTATCTGCCCATGAGATGCTACCCCTGGAAACAGTGCGTGCAGTTTTCAGGGGCAAAGATCAAGAGCATTCTTTGTGTTCCCACATGGATTTTATGACCCCAAGAAGGTTGAGAATCACTGGTAACTTGCTTCCTTTCTTTCAGAACTTGAGATGCCTCTAGACTGTTTGTGTCCTTGGTTTGATCAAGCTGACATTGCTCTTGGTCATATGATAGCCTTAAACCCAGCTGATATCACATGGTCCTGAATATCTGGGGAAAGACCAAATTTTCTTAAATATTGATGGTAGCTTTGATTTACTTCCTCCTGTCTTTTCACCACAGTACTTACCTCAGGTTTCATTCTAGACCCGGTTTAGTTTTCCATTCCAGAAACTCCCACTGCATGGGTAACTTTCCATTTGATTCCAGATCTTGTTTCTGTGCTTATGAATACTAGTTTTCTTTGATATTTTGGTCTTCAACAGTGCTATTTATTAAGCTCATAAAATCCAGACCATACATTTCCTATAATTTAGTGAAGTAAATAATTCATAAAATTTAAGATTGCTTTTATTTGTTTTGTGCAACTTCAGTTTCATGGCTGCCCTGGAATTGATAGTCGGTGTAATTTAGACCTTCATTGATTTATGTTGCCTAATTGGATATATATTGTCACTTTTACTTCTCCTAACTTATATTTATACATTTTTTTCTGAACCTGTTGGTGATTTTCATCGTTTGTGATGGACTTGCAGTATTTCTCCTGTCCACTGATTGAATTCTTATTTATGGAGTTGTGATTGCAGCTTTTAAACTTCCTCTATTAAGAGCACCAAGTTGGTGCTTGGCATCGGAAGGTCTTAGAAAACTGTGTGCTAAGCGTGTAAATGCTTTGGTAGTACGATATTTTCCTATTATTTTTGCTTTTTAAACATTTTTCTGTCTTCTTACTTTGTGTCGTCCTTTTAGAACCACTTTATTTTTGTCATAGCAATAAGAGATCTGTGTATGTGTGTCTGTTTAATACCCTTCCTCCACCAGGGAACTAAGATCAATCTATGAATTAGGAAAACAGGGGGCAATAAGATGCCCTCAGAGTTTAGAAAACTTTTGTATTCTCAGTGAGATACCAGGATTTTTGTACCAATATATCATTAACCATTCTTCCCAAAGTTAGATGTTCTTTAAACCTAAATTAGACTTAGGAAAACAACAGCTAATATGTCATACATCTTTATTGTTTACATGAATTTTTTTTCTATATTTGTCATCTTTATCATTTGATCACATGTACCTCATGCTATCCTATGTCTTGTCATCTGACTCCTATACTTGAAGGAATAGTCATTAGTATTTTAATCTTTCACAGTGTTAGAAGTGTTGCAAGTGCTTGTAAATTACATAAGTGGAATAATTCTGGAAGCATACTCTAGTAAAATAATGTAGTAGAATGAGTGATCTCGATGTTCATTACTTGCTACTTTTCCTGATTTTATTTTATTTTTGCCTGAAACCTCTTAGTCACATTTGTTAGGGTAATGTTAACATCAGTTTCTATTTCCTGAACACTGAGCGGTGGTCACATACAGTAGCTGAAAGAATCCCCAGCTGGATTCCTTGGAAACTTCTTGAAGCAGTTGGGCTACATCAGCCACTTCCTGTTCCTGGGCCCCCAGTGCATACTTCTGCGGCAGCTCTTGACACATTTTATTGTACTGTTATCTAGGACTACCGCTCCTTTCATGGGACAGGCTTCTGGAAGGTAGGAACAGACCTCCAACAGACCTTGGCTCTCAAGCTGTTCACGAAGTATTTGATCAAATGTTCTGTGATTTCATCACTGTTCTGGTAAAAGTGACCTCTTTCTGTAGTTCACCGTTTCTCATACAGAGGCCAGGTGTGTATGTAGTGGGAGGGAGGGTGGCCCTAGGGCCTTTCCATTAGGGCCTTGAGAATTCACACACACACATTTTTGTGTGCTCTTTGCATTTTATTACATGAAAAGCATATTTAAATAATCAGGATGGATCCCTGGCTCATGCGATGGTGGTCTCTGCATTTATTATGACTCAAAACACAAGCACAAGGGTTTCTCACAGCTGTGCTTGCAGGCTCTGAAGTTTGCGTTAAGATGCTACCTTCTTCTTGGAAATGGGACGTTCAATGCTCCCAGTCAGGTGCTCCCGTGCACTTCCTGTGTGCTACGCTTGGTGGGTTTCCCCTTATCTCTTCGCTCTCTCCCCAGAGTCAGAACTCTGTGTCCAAAATGACACAGCACCCACTGAGCTACTTGCTAGTGGCGCCTTCCCAAGCAGTCTCTCCTGCTGGACACTCAGCCAGGCTCGTTCAGGGAACCTTTCCAGCTTAGGGCTCACTCAGCAGACTAAGCGCTTACTAAGTCAATCAGTTTGATGCAAGGGGTGACTCTAGCAGGCTCAGGGCTAGAAACATTTGTAGTCTTGTTCTTTTGAAGTGAGAACCACTGAAGAGGCTTCTGTGTGGTGTTTTCTAAGATGTGAAAGGCAACTGCAGTCTGGAGCCCATGTAAGTTCAGTGTGAGCCTGCTGTAATAGGGTTGGAAACTAGGTCTTGGCATGCTATCTGGCTCACCTGGGTGTGAGGCTCAAATAGCTGGCTAAGGGCTATCATTTCCCAGAATGGGTCAACTTTTTAAATTCCTCTTCCCTTAGCAAGAGGATTTGGAACCACTCTGGTCTTCTGAGTAGTCCCATAAATTTCCTTCTCTGGTCTGCTCTGCCCTGTCCTCCCTGCCCCTCTCCTCTCTTCTCTCTTCTTGACAGGATCTCACTATGTAGCCCAGGCTGGCCTTGAACTCACAGTGATCCTCCTGACAGCCTCCTGAGCGCTGGGATTACAGGTGTAATTCCTACCATGCGTGGCCAGGACAGGCGGTCTCAAGGCTGGTTATTTTCCTGAAAGCGCAGACCTTTGGCACACCCATCTAGACGTGAGGAAGCTGTTTCATCAGATCTTGGGTGGATTTTGGCCACAGTCTTGGTTCTCTGTTTCCTTTCCTGATATGACAAAGCTGAAGTCCAAGACTGTATGAGTGGCAGTTGGCTCTTACTTCTCAGGGTGCCCCTGAGAGTGGTCTGGGAGTTCTCTTTTCTTTAAGTCTGGAGTTGTTTAAAGGCTCTTCCAGCTTCCCCCAGGAAGCATATATTTCATCTAATTTTTCCTTCCTCCTTCCCTCTCTCCCTTTTTTCTTTCTTTTACCTCTTTCTTTTTTCCCCCCTATATTCTTCCCTCTCCTTTCTAGTAGAATAGCTCTGATTCATCTAGCTCACTACTTCTGGAAAAAAAAAAGAGACCTAAAAAAGCAACTGAGAAATAGAAAACCATTATCAGTTGGGTGTAAGCATTTAAACAACCATTCCCTTTTGGGTTTCTTTTAAGCTTATTAGTTAGGATAGATAACAGGTTATAAATCAATAAAATATGTTATTTAGATATTTCCAGTAAAAAATCCCCCAGAATAACCTTCAGTTATAAAAACATTCTAAGAAATGAATAACTTGAATGGTGATCTGGCCTATTAGAATTTATTCATTAAACTTAATATCAAGACACTGCTGCTGGTGAAAAATAAGAACCTAACTCAAATTAGCTTAAGCGCAAATTGAAAGTCTTAGGGTGAACAGCTTCTGGCACAGTTGTGTCCAGGAACTCCATATTGTTGCTAGACTCAGTGACTATCTCTCATCTGACTTTCTCTGCTAGCCTCAGTCTCTGGCAAGCTCTCCTCTGGCAGCAAGGTGGCTTCTAGGAACTCCAGATTCACAGGCTGTGCTTGACATCTATGATCTCCAAACTTTGAGTATGTATTCAGTAGTAAATTTGGACACCGTATTCCCAGTGTATGTACATTTATATATAAATGATTATATAACACTGTTATATATTTCATGTATGATGTGACCTATATATTATGTTACATATACATTTTGTATGTTTCATGAATTATATATTTAAAGCCTGTATTATGTTAATTACTAGTGGAATTCAGGGGTTTTGATTTAAAGATGGAGACTGAATAGAAGTACTCATGTTTTCTGAACTCCTGATGTATATTTTTGGCACATCTTATGTTGGGGACCACTTAGTGGAAAGACCAGCCATGTCCCAGGTTCAGCTCCAGTCCTGTGACTACTTCTCATGGCCCACCGTGAATCCTGAGACCAGAGTCCCTGAAATAGAAAAAGCAAAACTTTACTAATATTGAGTGACAGATTTTGATCAGAAATGATATTTGAACTTTTAGAGCCACTTATGTTCTGTAACCTTATAATCATTGACATTTTATCTACACCAGGTGGGGTCATGATCCTTATCTCATTACAAAGATATATAGTAAATATTTTCTACTTTTAGAGCAAGTTAATTACATCAGTCTATACTAAAGCTCTATTATTTCATACCTGAAGTATCATGAAAATGACTTATCTAGATTTTCTCCACACACAGACAACACATTCACAAACACATTTACAAAAAACAGTTATATATCCCTACCTTTACACATTCAATCTTACATTCATATATTTTCTCTCTTTTTCTGTCTCTGTATGTCTGTCTGTCTCTTTCTGTCTTTCTGTCTCTGTCCCTATCTCTGTCTGTCTCTTTCTCTCTCTTTCCAAACTATACTTTCTTATAATATTCTAGTGACAAGAGAATGCTGTATGTTAAGATGTAGGAATTAAAAAGTTTTACAAAATAAAGTTTTACTTTTGTCATTTCCAAGAATGGCCATTTTTAAAGTTTTATTATTTTATTTTTATTTTAAAGACAAATATAAACTCGAATAACACAAAAACAATAAGGAAATACACAAATTATGGGGAAGTTAGTAGGGGACTGACAATGCTGTTTTACATAATATCATCTTCATAGTACTCAGTTATCTCAAAAACAAGAAAGAAATATAGAATTATACAGAAGACACTAGGGGATTAACAATGGCTGTTGTATTACACAATGTTATCTTTGCATTCTTAGTTATAAATCAGTATAACACATAAACGATAAAATAAACACAGAATTATAGAACAGATATTGGGGAATTAAAAATGGATGCTGTATTACAAAATGATGTCTTCACTATTGTTAGTTATACAAATGATGGCATGTTCAGTTAATCATAGAGTTTTCTCCACCCTCATCTCCATTGTTCTCCCACCCAATCAATCGTCTTCCTCTGACAATAACTATACTTTTTGGTTTATTTACTGCCTTGGGCTCTCCCTTTGGGAAGGCACATGGCTGCTTCAAATTATGCTGTAACAAACATGGGTGCATTCAAATTACTATGGCACTAGGTGGAAAAGCACCCATCCTCAAAGATGGTACATAGGCAGGGAACCAGATACACTATGGTCATACCTGATTGATGAGCCCTTGAGGCCACTGGGCCCCACCTCAGTGAGACACTCCTGGAACCCAGACCAGTTCACGATCTTGCCCCTGAAGACTGCTGGGTTCCACCTGAATGAGGTGCTCCTGGAGGCCCGGTCGAGTTCTCAGGCTTGCCCTCGAGGACTGCCGAGGTCTGAAGAATGGCCATTTTGAACAAGATGGGTGGGCATGTGGAAAGGCAGGTGACAGAGGATCTGGAATAATTCTCAGATTTCAGAAGAACAGGAGCTCACTGGCTGGAGGGAGTTGTATGACAGTTTGTATGACAAGCAGAGCATGTGACCAGAAAATGTTCTTTAGGAGCTTTCTGAGGGAAAGCCTTCAGAATATTTAAAAATTGATCTTCTGTGGCAGAAACACAATGGCACAACTTGATTCTGAAGTTAAAGAAGAATGTTTGAGAGAAGACTTGAAGTTTTACTTCATGAACCCCTGTGAGAAATACCGGGCTAGACACCAGATTCCATGGAAACTGGGTTTGCAGATTTTGAAGATACTCATGGTCACCACACAGGTAACTCAGATGATTACTTTTCCTTTATCCTCAGATGCAACTGTTTTTGTACTTTTGATCTGAGGAGTCCATACTTAACATTCATGAAACTGTAACGTTATATTGGCCAAGAGACAGCTGGGAGGCTGAAGTTTGGTTTAGAAGATGATCTTGTTTCAGTCAGAGATTACAGAGTCACCTCTCTGCAGTGTTTAGAAATACTACATACTGCAGATCAGTCCTGAGGGGACTTTATCTATGTGAGGCCCACAGGCTGGCCAAGACTGTCAGTCCCAAGTGACTTCTGTTCTTGAAATCCCTCATCCTTATTCAAACAAACCTTATTCAGATATGGTTTTGAAGTGAGAATCTTTTGTCTTCTGACTTACAGACTACTAAGTATCCTTTCCATCAGTTGCCATAGGTTCTAAAGAAATACTAACCCTGGACATTATCAAGAGTGTAAGTTTATATCATTGAGCAGTTTGTCTCCAGCATCAGAACAGCCATCAGAGTTGTCATTTAGCTTTTGAGCCTCTGCTGCTGAGCCAGTTTTTGGGGAAACCTCTCTGCAGATATCTGCATTTGAAACTGGTGGCATTTTAAAAGATTCTTTGGACCTGGGGTATAGCTCAGTGGTAGAGCATTTGCCTAAAATGTATGGAGCTCTGGGTTTATCCCCAGCACCACAAAAACAAGAAACAAACATTTTAACAGTCTTGATTTGAGATATTGGGCTGTATGGTCAGATAATCATTATGACATCAATATAACCTTATAGTGAACACGAAATAGATTGGTACATATTTCTGGAAATTAGAGAAAGTCCCTGCTGTAACTGAAGCTGTATCTTTATTTTGTGTTCATACAAAGATCTTTCCTTTGTATGCCAGGTCCTCCCAGCTCATTCGACTTTAAGGAAGCCAATTACTCAGGAGAAGCAAGGCTGAGATGCAGGACACTGTGGAAAGTGATGCTTCATTCTTGGCCTGGCAGTTTTAGTTCTGGCAGCCTACAAGATGGTTGCATTGTCAGCATTAGAAAGAAAAGAAATAATGTCCTCTTCTGTTACTTGGTTAATTTTAATTGTCTTCCAATTTCCTAGCCTGCCAAGCCAGCCTCCATCTTGATTTTTTGATCTGGTACTGTTACCAAAATTCTTTCTCACATAGGGATCAAACATTATTGCCATCTTTGACTCGCTTTTCTTTATCCTGATACCTACAAATCACCATTGATTTTTTTAAAAGCAAAATTGCATGTATTTATGTTTTGTTTTGTTTTGATACAGAATCTTGCCCTGTTGCTCAGGCTGATCTGAAACTCCTGAGCTGAAGCTGTCCTTCTGCCTCAGCTTCTCAAGTATAGCTGGGTTTACTCTGTGTGTGTGTGTGTGTGTGTGTGTGTGTGTGTGTTTATTTTGTTTTGTGGTACTGGGGTGTGAACCCAGATCCGTCACACTGAGCTATATATTCTGACCTTTATTTTTAAGGTTTTGGGACAGAGCCTCACTAAGTCACTAAATTGCCCAGACTGGGTTTGAACTTGTGAGTCTCTGGCCTTAGCCTCCCAAAATGTTGGGATGACAGGTTTGTGCCACCACACAAGCTCTATTTGGTTTTTTGATACTCTCTTGTGTGTGTGTGTGTGTGTGTGTGTGTGTGTGTGTGTGTATGTGTGTGGTACTAGGAATTGAATTCACGAGCTCAGGCTTGCTGGGCAGGTGCTGTGCCACTGAGCTAAATCCCTAGCCCCTTAATACTCTCTACCTTACTTCTAACATAGACTTTGAATTCCAAGTATACATGGATAGTCTGACTTGCTGAGCACTGAGGCAGGAATACAGCTGTGAGGACATTCTACTGCCACCAACCTCCAGCACTTAGCCTAGTGTTTGCCATGTGCCAGACACAATAAGCATTTTGTGAGTGTTAATTCGTTTCATTCTCCCTACAACCCTATGAGGCAGGCTCAGTTATAATCCCCTTTTTATGGATGGGGTAATGGGAGCAAAAAGAGTTAAGGAACATGCTTACAACCATTCAGCTAGTGAGTGGCAGAGCCAGGATTGAGCTCTGTCTGCCTCTGGAGTCTGCACCCTTTTCTTGTGCTGGTGTCTGTTCTCGATGTGGGTTCTCTCCCCAGAGTTTGCGGTAGGAATACAGATAATCACCTTTGCTAGACCTCATCTGTCCTGACCTTATGTTACCTTTCTTACCCCCCAGCCCATTTTAGTGCTAAAATCACATTAGTTTTCCTTAGCATAGCTTCCACCCCTGCTCAGAAATCTGTGCAAAACCCGTCTTCCCCCCAGAGGAAAGCTTTGACTCTATGGCCTGGAATCCACAGGTTTCACAACCTTGTTCAACTTGTCTTTCCAACAAGTTTTCATCTACTGCTCCCTTCCCTAATGCCAGCCAGTCAGCCTCGCCATTCCCAGGCATGCCCCCTGTTCGGCCAAGTCTACTGACTTTGCAGGTGCTGTTTGAGGTCCCGTATCCACAGCAGCCTTTCCTGACGACTGTTTGTGGTTTTCCTTAATACTCTTTGCTGCCACATCATTAATTTTACTTTTAATAATAAAGTATTTCTGGGAATCTGGGAAGGTATAATTTGCTTTCTGTATGGATATATCTGTCTCCCCTAATAGAATTGGGAGAGATTAGTTTTTGTTATTCTGTGGGATCAGTCTATTAAGTTCTGTTACTTGGGACAGGTTTCTTGACTGCCTTCCCTTCCACCACATCCCGTTTTTCTTTCTCCTCTTTTTCTGCATTTTTTTCTCTCCATCCTCAAGTCTAATGAAATGAGTGGCATTTTCTCAGGGTTGATGAGAGGGGAGTTAAAAAAATTCCTACTCTGAATTCTGCAGTAATTTATAGTCTCCAGGGAGGTGTTGGCATTCCTCTGCTAGCTGTACTCTTTTCCTCCCATATTCTTCATCCAAAATTAGGGTGGTATCTTGCTTTTACCTGGTACAGAATGTTTTCTCCTAAGTTAAATTCATAAGGAGGTTTTCAGTTCACAGTCTTTGCCAGACTGAATTTAGTCATTAATTTTCTGCCTTGCACTGTGTTAGCGAATTTTGAGATCTAGTTTGTGGAATGGGATACTCATTTGCTGTCAACTGCTTTTGAAAATAGTCAATTTGGTCAACAGCTTTGTCCCTTCCTCTTGCTCTGTCTGGAGGGTCTGGTTCTGTCATAATAAGAAAGAGACTTCACAGTTTCCTTCTTAGGGTTTGGTTCCTCTACAGTGTCTGGAGATACCAACCCTTCTCGATGCTAGGTCATTCAGGAAGATCTTGTCTTGTTCTGGAAAACACAGGATGGAAGGGATGTGTTGTTCCTGCAGCCAGATCATTCTGGAAACCACCCAGATGGGGGTGGTCCAAAGCAGAGCCCGCAACTCCACCTTCTGTTCCTCTCAAAGTTGAGTTGGTGGCTGAGAGTTTAAATGGGGTTGTGGTTTCAAATATTAGCAAGTTGTATGGCACTTTTTGAGTCAGTTTTTCCATTCCTTATTTAGTATTTTTTTTTCCTTTCTGTAGCTTTGCTGTGAGTGTGGGAAAGATGACCTAACATGTGTACATCTGAAGTGGGCAGCGCTTCAGTTTATTTTTTTAATTTCTAATTATTACTATTATTTTTTTCTGCAGTGCTGGGGATCAAACTCAGGACCTTGTACTTGCCAAGGCAGGCGCTTATGCCACTGATACCCCCAGACCCCAAGCACTTCAGTTTAGAAGGTGGTGCATCTCAGTGACTGAGAGAATGGATAGTCTCTGCTGTCCCAATACTCCTGGCTCACATCTTCACTCTGATGCTTTCTAGGTGTTCCAGCTTGGATAAATTACTTAACTTCAGGCTGCATATGTATAAACTGTGATTATATTAACCAACTTATTCAATACTTGACTCTGACATTGTGATAGGCGTGGTTTCATTTCTTGAGCATATACTAGCAGGAAAATTTTTTTGTCTATATGGGGGCCAGTGTAATACCTTTGTCACACAATATGGGGAGTTAAAGGAAACATAGTAAGTATAAGTTTTTTTGCACAGTGCCTGACAAGGTAAGAGTTGTTATCCAATATGGTGCCCTGTCGATCTTGCCCACATCATGTCTTTGGCAGAGAAAAGGCATTCAGCAAACTTTGACTGAAGAATTTAATTCAGTGGTGCTACTGGTAAGGCAAGTGGGGTCAGAAGATGTGGTGTCCTCTTCTAAAGACTTGAAACAGTGGTGCATGTTGGTACCTTGGTTTACTCCTTTAACTTTCAAGAAGCAACATGGTCTTTTCTGGCATTGCCTATAGCCACCAGTGGCAGATTTTCACATGCTTTAAAGCACCTTTAACCTTCAGTTTCTTGATTTTCAGCACAGTTGGCTGATGTGGGATGTGTTATCTAATGTTTTTCTTAAAATAGCTGGGCTTTTAGCAATTCCTCAACCCTTCGAGTTAGTTTTTGAGGAATGTGGCCTGATGAGATTACAATGCAAAAGTGTCATCTAAGTACATTCTCAAGCAGTTCATAGTTCTAAAGAGCCTGCACTTAATCATTTTTTCAAAATAACCTCTTTTTTTAAATGAGAAGTGTCTCAAAGAGAATCGTATGGACAGAAGGGAATTGTTCATACATCATAATACAGATAGCTTTGGGGTCAGACCTGTTTTCCATTCTAGTTACGTGGGCTGGAGCAGTTTCATGAGGCTAAACCTCAGATTCCACTATGTAAAGGTCAGATAACAGTTGTAACATTTTCATAGAGTGGTTGTGGTGAGAAACAACACAGTATGTTAATGTGGGTAAAGCAGTCAGTCTGGTGCCTGGCATATAATAATTGCAGGAAGATGGCCCTTACTTTTAATTATTTCGTCTTTAAAAATAGACAAAATGAAAATGCTAAAAATAGAAAACAATAAAAAACCCTTATGTCAGTTTGCATCTGTAAATTCACTTTAGTTCCATCTAAATTGAAAAGTAACATAACAAGATACCGTAATTGATACCTAATCTATTATTATATGGATGCATTATATTAAAGGGTGGGATGAAAGGAAATGACAGAACTGTCATGGGATTAAAGCTGCTACTTTCACATGTAAAGAAAGTGTCTGAAAATGTTTTGGTAACTTAGTTGTTACGGACTTAGGGGGAGCTAGCTAGAGCCTCATTGTTTCATAATGCAGCTTCAGGATATGGG
This sequence comes from Dinomys branickii, assembly GCA_004027595.1. Taxonomy (NCBI): domain Eukaryota; kingdom Metazoa; phylum Chordata; class Mammalia; order Rodentia; family Dinomyidae; genus Dinomys; species Dinomys branickii. Next base: position 50,687 of record PVLD010003882.1, on the reverse strand, counting down.
GGGAGATGTGTGGGACACGGGCTTCTAGAGGTCTGATTTCATCACCACCAGTGCCCCTGTGTGTGTGACAGAGAGAGAGACAGAGACAGAGAGAGACGGAGAGAGAGAGAGCGAGAGCGAGAGAGATCTTGCCTATGGGAGAATTTGCATGTTTGCATGTATAGCTTGTGTGTAGTTACTTAGTGTTTTGTAAATTTTTGGTCCCAATTAACATTGACCATTCATTGGTTTCCAAGAAGAAGACTTTCATTCTTGCTTTAGAGAGCCCCTGGGTACCTCACTTTATACCAGGGTGCAGTGAGAAGAGCAGGCAGGTGTTTTATCGGAGCATGTGGGTACTTATGATATTGAATGAGTTTGACATCATGTAGGTGAAGCGAGCCCTGTTACTGTGTCTTGTTATGTAAGCTTTGTGGGTGTGTATGTGCGTGGTGCAAAGGGTTGAATCCAGGGCCTTGGCACTGAGCTACATCCTCACCCCTTTTTAAATTTTTTGATTTTTTTTTGTTTTTTTGTTTTTTTTGAGACAGAGTCTCACCACACATTTCATGCTGCCTTGAGTCCACTTTTTAGCCCAGGCTGGTCTCGGACTCACAACAATCTTCCTGCCTTAGCCTCCCAAGTGCTGGGATTACAGGCATGTGCCACCACACCCATCCTAAATTTTTTATTTTGAGGCAGCATCTCAAGTCAGTAAGTTGCTCAGGCTTGGCTTTAATTTATAGTCCTTCTGCCTCAGTCTCCCAGAGTGCCAGGATTAACATGTATGCCCCAATGCCAACTTTTCATAAGCTTTGGAACTGCAGATCTCAGTGGGTAGACTCCTAGGTGTAAGTATAACGTAAGAGTTCTTATAGAGCTGGATTAACTGAATTCCTTTAATGTCACATCCTGGCTGGAGCAGATATTGATGCAGAATACTTGTCAAAAGCCATGTGTAAACATATGTGTACTTATAAAAATGCACGCAGTTTCTAAATATTAAGCCAGTAAGCATGCATTGCTGCTTTACTAAGTCATCTATTTTGAAACAATTAGTTTGAAATCCAGGCATAAGAGAAATGGATTGAGATTTAGCTAATATGGATTCTTAAAGACCAGTAACATTGTTAGCCAATTGAGAGTGATAATTTCTTCCAGTTGTAGGGACAAAAAGAATTTCCCTGTGCTGTGTGAAGCTTTGATATTTGCATCAGCTGAAGTAAACTGCCAATAGATTAGCGGGAGAGAAAGCACACACATTTGTTATGTTCATGGGGTGCTGCAAGAATGAAAAGTAAGTATCTCATACCCCAGTGACATTTAAGAGCTTGTCTGCCCTTCTTCATCAGGGAAAGGGCGGTGGGCAGGGGGATGTAGGCCATTTTACAGGAAGAATAGGCTCAGTGGTTAACTTCGGTTGTAAGCTTGCTGGGATTGAGGGATGCCTAGGAAATTGGGAAAGTACCCTGCTGGGTGTATCTGGGAAGGTGCTTCCAGAGCCAACTGGTGGGTGGCTCAGCGAACTGAGCGAGAAGATCTAACCTGAATGTGGGCATGCCACCCAATGGGTTATGCACCTAAATGTAACAAAAAGTGGAAGAAGAGGAAATCTTGCTGTCTCTGCCTGACTCTTCCCTAGTGGGCCTGGTTTTTCTCCTGCTGCCCCTACAGACGTCAGACTCCAGCTTCTTTGGCCTTTGTACATGAACTTAAACCATTTTTCCAGGGAACTTGAAGGCTTTTGACCTCAGACAAAAAGTCTTCTCTCTTGTGAGTGAATCTTCTTTGTTTGATGAGATTGTAGGGAAGCTTATGACAATTATGTTAAATCTGGAAGACATTTTCTTAGGTAAGGAACCCCCTGTGCTTCGGAAGAGATGCAGAAAGGTGGTGTTGGCAACACTTTCGTTCTCAGGCTGCTTCTTTAGCTCAAGGTCTCTGTGTGTCCGAGTGCCATACTTTGGGATATTGCTTTTTGAGCTCCAACACAAATTTATGCTACTTCTAATTGCTGATGTAGCTTAGCAATGAGGTCATTCTTTTATGGAACTTATATTTTGACATTATGGTTATTAGTATAAAACAAAGAAGTGAGTTTTTCTTCCTAATGCTCAGAAATGAGGGTTAATGAGAATCAGAAGGGTTTTTCCTCCCCCAGTAAAGTTCATATTCCTATTTGATTTTCTTTTCTAGCTTGTTCGTTTTGGTTTGGGTAACCAGCTGGTGGTTGCTTTCAAAGAAGATAACACCATTGCTTTTAAGCACTTGTTTTTGAAAGACTATTCTGGCACAGATGAAGATGACTACAGCTGCAGTATTTATACTCAAGAGGACACCTATGAGAGCATCTTTTTTGCTATTAATCAGGCAAGTGTTTTGTGAATAACCTGTACTTCAAGAGTATGCTGATACTTGGGCTTTTTGTCTTAGAAATGAACAAAAGTTATATATATATATATATATGTATATGTGTGTGTGTGTGTGTGTGTGTGTATTGTAATTAAAACTTGGCATAGTCCACCAAAAATATTTAGTACCATTCCTGGAACTAAGTAATAGTTTGCCTATTTTGGATGTTTCTTGAACATTTATCTTTTTAATTTACTCCTTCCTACCTAACTAGTTTCCCAAGAGATTTGTAGTCTCAGAAGTTGTGATGAGTGTTTGAAAAAGTACCCTGCTGGGTGTACCTGGGAAGGTGCTTCCAGAGCAGACTGGTGGGTGGCTCAGGGAACTGAGCAAGAAGATCTAACCTGAACGTCGGCGCACCACCCAATGGGTTATGTGCCTAAATGTGGGTGACTCAAATAGGCAAACTATTTTTGTTCTTGCTCAGTTCCCTGAGCCATCTACCCAAATAAGGGTCTATGGTTGTCTCAGATTTCATGTCCACGTTGGTTATCCTAGCTGAATCTTAAGAATATGGATATAAGATAATTGTATGTAGACAGGTATAAGAAAATAGATTGGTAGACCTAAAGCAAACATTAAGGGGAGAGAAACTGTTCTTGTTTTTTTTTCTTTCATTCATTCCACAAATATTTGAGTCCCTAGTATGTAGCAAGCACAATTCTAGACACTGGGTCCATACAGTGAATAAAACAAAATCTCTTCCACAGTATAGGGAGAGCCAGACAGATAAAAAGAAGTGTGACGTGTAATACTGATTGCTGGGTCTCTATAGCAGTGTCCACAAAACACATTGATAAGCGAAGCTGGGCCTCCCGCTCACAGCAGAAGGAAGGTGTTTCCTTGCTGCTCTCTCTGGTGCCCTGGGTGGGCGGAGGTCCCTTCAGTGCTGGGGAACTTGATTAAAGTTGGGTAAGGCTCATGACACAATAGTGCAAGGTTGATGGACATAGCAAAGAAAGGGTCGAGGGAGCTGTCTCAGGGAGAATTGGAATTGTTATCAGACTAAATCTTCAAACTGTTGTCTATGGATATGTTTTGTATGATCCTTGTCTTAGTTACTTTCCTCATCACTAGGACAAAATATCTGACACCCCCAAGTAAAATCCTCAGTTTCTGGAAGATTTTAGTCCTTGGCTGGCTCCAGGGCAGGAAGGGGCTGGTGGAAGGAGTGAGCCGCTCACATCGTGGCGAACAGGAAGCAGAATGAAAGGAGGAGTGATGGGGGAGATACACCCTTCCAGGTCATGCCCCCAGGAACCCACAGACCCAGACCCCAACCAGACCCCACCTCCTAAGAGCGCCATCAGCTCTGAGCTCTTCAGTGAATGGTTCTACTGATAATCCTAGTGCCCATGCGACCTGATCATTCCCCAGAGCCCCACCTCTGAAGGCATGAGCCTTTTGAGGTTCATTCTAGATCTAAACTGTAACATCCCTGACATAAATAATATGGTTATGTGCAACTTCTGCACTCTGAAGTACAAGTTTCCTATGAAGTCATATTAATAAAGATGGGGACTAGGGGAGTTCTGTTAATGCAAAAGCCAAACAGTGAAGTTGTGTCAATGTCAGCTGTGCTGTATGGGCGGTTTGAGTCTCCAGCGGTATGTTTGAAAGTGATGACTGTTGAATAAAGCAGGGAAGGAGATGGGGAGTGTCTGGGCAAGGAATGATGTTTGCAATTTTCTTTTTTTAAAAATATTTTTAAATTTTGTTTTTACTTTCAGTTGACAGATATAGCTATGAATTTATGGGAGCAGTGTGAGGTTTTGATATGTTTGTAATTTCCATTGGCTTAGTAAGGGAACTCCTTGTTGAGGTGGTGAGATTTGCACCAAGACTGGAAAGAATGAACAGAGCAGGTAGATACCAGAACCTCAGGCAGAGAGAACAGCAAAGGCCAAGAAGTCCGACAAGCTCCAGGGACTGTGTGGAGGCCAGTGTAACTGTGGGGGTGGAGCTGAGGGACTTTGGGATTCCAGTGCAACCTAAGGAAACTACTTTGGTATTTAAATGGGAAAGCTCTGCTGAGAGGCACTAGGTGAGCAATACACCATGGCTAAAACTGCATTCAGTGTGCTGTGACTTCTGGTCACATTTTCAAAAGCTTGTGCTTTTATTTATTTTTAAAATTAGTATCATCTCCTGAAGAACATCTCCCTGGCAACTCTTGACTATGGAGAAAATGAAGACAACAGAATTGGCTTAAAAGTCTGCAAGCAGCATTACAAGAGAGGGAACATGCTGTCTTCTAATGAGACCCTGAATATTGACAGAGACATCGAGATAGGTAACATGGCCATCATTTCATCGTATGCCCTCGTCATCTTCTGTGGTGAGAACAGAAGGGCCCTGTGTGCCAGCAACTCAAATGGAACAACTTTGCCTTGGTGAGAGTGAATCTGTTCCAGGTTGCCCCTTTCACTTTGCCTGTAAAGGACTTGGGCTCAGGAAACTGGCCACTGTGAGAGGGACAGCTTGTGTCTTTGGTGCAACTCCAGAGTGTTGGTTTTGGGATAAATGCGTGTGTTTTTGCTTGTTTAGGTTTTTTTCCCTTAAGAGAGTTTGGTTAGACTTTTTCAAAAATGGGTTGTATGTATCAAATGAAATAATGTGTGCAAAAATGCCTTGCATGCTACTTTTTGTTACCTGCATGATATATAAATGTTCTGCAAAGGCGAATTGTGATTAATAACTAATTTTCTCTTTTAGGAGATCCTTTGGCAAAATGTTAATGGTGACTCATGTATTCTGTGTTACTCTATTAAGAGTGTAAAAGAATGTCACCTGTAAATGTAAAGTGCTTGGTTTAAGACTTTGAGGATTTGTCGTTCAGCAAACCTCTGACAGGTGGTCATCCATCCTGCCCAAGGCAGTCGGTCTTTCCTTTCCCAGGGTTGCAAAGGTAAATCTCTCAAGACTCCTTAGGGAACCAGCAGTTCAGGAGTCAGAGTCTGGTATCAGTCTAAATTTTGAGGGATTTTATTAGAGAGCATCTTGCAGTTCATTTGGCCGTATGTGAGTGAACTTATCATAGGCTCTAGACCCTGAAACAAGTGGCCCCAATCCACAAATACAGGCCATGTACTGTCTGGCACCCAAGTTGCTGTCAGAGACTCAAAGCAGGACAGTTGTGTGATTCTATAGCCAGCGACACTGAGGTATCAGTGGCCTTATTGCCCTGGAGGATTCTGCTCGTCTGCAGCCTATGTGGTGGTAAGTGGGTCTCTGTGAGCCAATCCTGTTTCACTCTTTAATCTTCTACCTGGGTGTTCAGCTGTGTCCTTCCCCCTTGGTCATTCTCATAAGTGAGACAAGGGGAATTTGATAGGTGGGGCTGGAAGCCGGTCCTGTCCCCCTCCACTTCATGGAAGCCGTCGGTCACTTGCCCTTTTAAACGTGCATGACTCCAGTTGAATACACTATAGAACTGTTTTCCAGTGAGTCATAGGCTGCTTTTTTCCATTAACTTTTCTTGAAAAACTGGGTAGTGAAATGTGGCCAAAGTCAACGTGAGTGACTAGGTAGGATGGGCAGGGCCGGACAGGAGGATTTATTTGTCCCCTGACCATTGCTTAATGGTGCCCATGTTTATTTCCTTTCTAGAAGAAAATGGAATATGTTGGACTAAGTGGAGAAGTTGATGATTAATTTTACTTTATTTTGAAATTGCTTAAGCAAGTTAATTTTCTTATTTAAATTATGAAATATAACTTGGCAAAGAGAATTTTTTAATATGTTGAGAAGGTATAAAGGTTTAAAGATACTTGCTGCTTGACTTTTAGACCCCCTTTTCTTAGACATTGGGGGAAACCTGCAGATGACATAGATAGGATTGAGTGTGGCTTCATTAGTGTGGCTTAGAGTTTTTGTAGGTAATTTGGTTGACGCTGACCCAGATTAACTACTCAAAAATTTTGCATTTCCTTTACTATTAATAGAATCGTGCTTCAGTGTGCTAAATGCTATGGTCTGTCTTTATGCTCAGCTTTCCTGGCACAACTACCTGTGTAGATCATGCCAAGTGTTTCTCTTAATTCATGGTGATGGGCATAGTCCTCCCATTTCTGCTACAGCTTTCCAATTAAACCTGAATGAAAGAACTATTATGAATCCTATAAAAATTTCTCAGCAGTAAAGTGGGTATTATTTTAATACAGTTTAAGTATTGCTTATCCAAAATGCTTGAGAACAGGAGTATTTCAAATTATGGATTTTAAAAAAATTTTGGAATAATCCAAGAAAACAAAAGACAATATCTTGAGGATAAGACACAAGTCCAAACATAAAATTAATTTATGTTTTTTGTAGGTCATGCACATAACTAGAAGATAATTTCATATAATATTTTATAGCACCTACATTTTGACTATTACCTATCATAGGAAGTTATGTGAAGAATTTTCTACTTGTAGTATCAGGTTAGTGCTCATAAAGCTGTAATCCCAGTACTTGGGTAGGCTGAGGCATGAGAATCCCATGTTTGACTCAGGTTGGACAATTTAGCAAGAACCTGTCATTAAAAAGTAGTTTTTAAACAGTGGCCATGGATGTAGCTCAGTGTGAAAGCCCTGAGTTCAATCCCCAGGACAAGAAAGAAAGAAAGAAAGAAAGACAGAAAGAGAGAAAGAAAGAGGGAGGGGGGAAGGAAGGAAGAAAGAAGAAAAAGTTTCAGAGTTTAAAGCATTTTGAATTTCTTATTTTGCGTTAGGGATGTTCAGCTTATATGGTATTTTATTTTCTGTAATAGTTTTAGAGTTTTTTATGTTCTTATTCTCATGTGTTCTTAGCATGAGACATGATGACCATCATTCTTCCTTCTGCTGTAGGGGCTATATTTAATCTCTGCATCCTCTGAAAGTGTTGTTCTTTCATTGGCTGAAGTGTTCCCCTCTGAGATTTGTTTGAGTGATGAGACTTACTCTAGATATCAGTTTGTTCTGCTGGAAGTTTGATATTTTACTTAAGGCTTTGCCATTCTTTTTTTTTTTTTTTTTTGTGGTACCGGGGATCGAACTCAGGACCTTGCACTTGCCAGGCAAGCACTTATTCAACTGAGCTATATCCCCAGGCCCTTGCCATTCATTAAAAAAAAAAAAAAATCTCAGTTTTGCTGCCACTGGCTGCAGGTGACCTCAGTAGCAAGTCCCTATAGTGTAGGGTCAACCCCACTTCTGGGCGCTCTGACATGCATTGAGATAACATGTAGCTCTGTAAGAACAAACAAAGTGATATGGAGTGAATAAGAAAACACCCTTCTATAAGGCAGATTTATAAATAGTATACAAATGACTGACAAGTTCTGTCAGATTTCTCTGAATCTCAGATGCCATTAGTTAACAAAGAAACCATAACCACTTTACAGTTGTTGAAAGTAAACTAATATGCATCTTAGCATAAACGAAATACAGGAGAAAAAGTCCTAAGATCATGCCTGGCCCCTAGAGCATGTTACTACTCCTTTCAGCATGCAGTCGTTCACTGAGATCTGTTGATTGCTTCTTCTTTCACTTGCCCTTAGAATAAGAATGTTACAGGTGGAAGGCCCTTAATATCATCAGCATGGCCTTCCTTGTACAACTGAGGGAAGCACCGCGCAGTCAGGCTGGGTAACTGAGCCTCGGTCAGGTACTCATTTGTGGCAGTAGTGGCTGCTCAAATACCGTGACCAATCTCAGGCCACCCTTGAGCTACTCAGTCAAATGTGCCTCTTAACAAGATCCTTCATGATTTCTGCACATCACAGTTTTCAAGCACTCAGTCGACACTCTCCAACTAAAGTTTTGTTTTCATCTTTTGGGGATGCTGGGGACGGAGCCTAGGACCTCCCACACGCTAGGCGATCACTCTGCCCCAGCTCCCCCTACCAAAGGTCTTTGATCTTGCAGAGACCTCTCATATGACTGACTTTAGTTCATTTTCCACTACCCATTGCCACCTCCTGCCTTTGGTGCCTTCTGTACATAGCAGAGACATCTTTGCTCCCAGGATCATTTCCTTACAAAAGCCATCAAGGGGCCTCCCTTTGCTTTCTCTCCTGGCTCTTCTCCACTGTCATTTGTCCCTAGCCCACCCCACCCCATGTCCCTGGCCCTGGAGAGGCATGCTAGGGCAGAACGCCCTTGTCTTTGGGCCACCACAGCCTTGAAGCCCCCTGCTGAGCTCCTATCTCCCTTATGCCCTGTGTCATGGGGGAGACAGAGGGGAGGCCACACGTCAAAGCTCACCTGTGCGCCTGCGTCCATCCCTTCCAGCCTCGGAGGGGCCAAGCCCTCGGGCTCTGCCGCCTAGACTCAGCCCCTCCCCTGGGCTTTCCCCTGACCTCCGGCTCCTCGTCTATTCCCCCGGCTGCTGAACGGTTCCACTGTGGAGGTCTGGTAGGAATTTTGTACCTACTGTGTCCCGAGCAGAAGGAACATTTCGGACCTTCCCATCTCCCTGCCCTCCCTGGGCCTGAGCTGTAGCTTCTGTAGTCTTCCCCATCTTGGAAAATGACAGCTACATTTTTGTATTATACACTAATGTGTCCAGTTGCTCAAGCTCTGCGCTTGGATGTATCAGTTGCTCTAGTTTTGGGTCCCCGCCTTAGCGCATGCCCTTCATTGCTTACACTGGTCTTCCTGCTTCTGGTCAGACCTCTCCTACACCCTGCCCTGCCCCACAGCAATCAGAGTGGCATTTTTAAAATATCCAAATCGAGCCATATCACTTCCTGACTTCAAAATTATGAGTGGTTTCCCATTCTGTTTGTAATACAATCCATGCATCCCCATGGGATCTGGCCACTACCTGCCTCTCCACACCCCTTATAGCCCCAGGCTCAGTCCTCTATTCTAGGTTCTTTCTGTTCAGAGAACAGGTCAGCCGCTTTCTTGCCTGGCCTCCTTATAGCTTGAGTTTTTCCTACCTGGACCTGTCCATAGCTGGTTCTTTCTCCTTCAGACAAAGGTTTCAGTTAAAAACTTGACAACTTGGCAATCATTCCCTGACCCAGTTTTCTTTGACCATGGCTATCCCAACAGTCTCAGTCACTTTATCTGTACTTCTCACACTGTAGCTGGAATCATGGCATGGTACTTCTCACACTGTGGCATTATCTTTTTAAAAACTGTTGTTTTTCTCTTCCTTGATGAAGGTAGCCACCATATCTGACTTGTTCGCTGCTTTGCAGGTAGAGTCTAGAGCAGTGCCAGCTTTCCAGCAACCACTGGATGCATGAATGAATGAGTGAATGAATGCATGAGGGAAGGAGCCCGAACCCTTGAAGGGGTCAGAAGAGCTCAGGAACCAAGAGCAGGCATATTTAAATTTTAAATAGGTACCAACTAGTTGCACGACCTTGAAGTGTATGACCTCTCTGTGCTTTGGTTGGTTCATGGGTGAGATGACAGCGGTAGTGCCTGTCTCCCTCGCTGGCTGTGAGGATTAAATGGAACGAAGCATACATGGAATATATACAGCTCCACCTCGCACATTGCCTATGTCACGTTAAACTTGCTGTTCAGCCTTGTGTCCTTGTGTTTGGTCCAGCATGTCTATCTCTTAATAAACATATGTGCATCCCATATATTGGGATTTTTCTAGTGTGAGCTCTGTGGTATGTACTGAGTGTTTAAAAAGGTGCTGCATCATTGTGCTTTTGCTTTCTAAGACCTTTACGTTCAGCATTAAAGTATATAAAGGCATTGAAATGGGGAGGGTGACAGTGTGAAAGAGAGACATTGAGTGCACCCAAACCCTGGGGACCTACTAAGTGCCAGGCATTGCACTAGACCCTGACCTGTCCACATCAAAGACAACACAGAAGGTGCAGGAGGCCCGTGGGAGCTGGCAGCTGGATTCACACCAATCCTGTCCCCAGGTCTCTGTGATGCTGACCGATGGTCATTCCTTGATCACCATGTAAAGCAAGGGTGGTGGGAGACGCGACAAGCAGACCGTTTTGATGGGGGACTCTCAGAATCACTCTTGGAGAGTTCCTGGCTCATCTTTCGTTTTTACTCGTATTCAATCTGAGTTTCTTTCCTTTCTTTTTATTTTGAAAAAGTATCAGACTTAACAGAGAAGGTATAAAATTATCACCAAGGATATCCTATGTATTCTTCTTCCTCCAGATTTTCAGACACTAAACTTTTGTCACATATTGCTTTGGCATTCTTCTATGTATAAGTATTTTTCCTGAACATGCAGACATACTGTTTCTCTACCCCTATCCCATTTAGCATGCAGTTTCCCCAAGCAATGCATGCTCCTAAGGGACCACTGTCCCTGCTCAGAGTGACGAATGCACATCCACACCGGACTGTAATCCCAACACCGTCACCATATCTCACCAACCATCTTGATGTTCTTTGTAGCCAAGGAAAACCCGCCCCTCCCGTCCTATCCAGGGTCACACCTTGCATTGGCCGAACATGTCTTTTAGTTTCTTTTAATCTGGAGCAAGATAAAGTTGCTTGGATTTTGCTCTTTGATGATGTTGACTTTTCCTTTCTCCTTCCCTTTCTTTTTATTCCTGAGGTGCTGGGGGTTGAACCCAGAGTTTCACTCTTGATAGGCAAGTGTTTTACCACCAAGTCACGTCACCAGCACTTTTAATTTTCTTGTTATTCTGAGACAGGTGCCTTGCTAAGGTCCTCAGATTGGCCTCAAACTTTCCTGCCTCAGCTAGTAGCTGGAATCATGGCATGTGCCACTATACCAGGCTGACATTGATATTTTGAAGAGGAGACTGTCTCTCACTTTAGCGTTACTGTTTTTTACGATGGGACCGAGGTTATACAATCAGGGGCAGGGTCCTGCACATGTGATACGTCCTCACTGTGTCACAGCAGAGGCCCATGGCATATGCTGATCTCACAGTCAGTGGTGTTCACTTTGGTCAGTGAGTTGGTGTGGTGTCTGCCAGGTTCTCACTGAAAGGCTGCTGTTCCTCCTGTTATATTTAGTAAATACTTCTGGGAGAGATATTGTGAAACTTTCTGAGTATTCTTCTTGTGACCATTGTCTGCTGCTCTTAGCACCTGATTCTTGCCTGAAACAACCCTTCCTTGTTCTCCTGATGCCCTAGATTGTGTTTACCTAGACCTCCTGACACTCTCCGAGAGCACTCAGGCCTGGAAGCAGTCTCCTTTCTTCAGATTGGAGTTTTACCGGTAAATGCGTTTTCAAGGGGGATGCGGGGAGACAGTGCTATACTGATGGACAATGACAGTTCACACCTTTTAATATATTTCATTTAGACTCTTGCAAGTTGAAATCTCCTTTCACCTCAAGGGCATCGACCTTCAGACGATCCATTCCCGAGAGCTACCAGACTGTTACGTCTTTCAGAACACGGCAAGTGTCTTTGTGTTTGACTAAACCACTTCCTATGTTTTCTCTACTCCTTGTATAAGTCACACTAGACTAGAAATCTTAGCTATAGCTGTGTTTGAAGCAATTTTAATGATGGTTTATGAATTTGGTCCAGAGACCATTGCTTCCAAGTGTGCAGCAAGTCCTTTCCAACTTGTTAAAACAAGATGTTTGAGTCAGCAAGAGTTTTCAAAATTGACTTCCAATTCCTACTCTCCCACCATAATAAAAGAAATATTCGTGACAAGTAGTTTAAGTAGCTACAGTATTTTCCTCGCTTTGAAGGATGGCCTTTGCAAGTCTTGTAGCAAATATTTCTCCTTTTATTCTGGGAGGTGCCATATGCAGTAGAGAAGGGAGTTCGTGGGATTTTGTGTCTTCCTGCTTCCCCCATCCTTCTTGTCTTTCTTCTGTCTTTCCTTCCTTTCCTCTCTCCCTGCCTCCCTTTCAAATTTGTTAAAGGGCCAAACTGGGGGCTTGGTTGAGAATTCTACATTCTGTCTTTTAGCAATTTAAAAGAGTGCTTCATTCAGCACCAGATAATAAATACTTACAAGTCCTTTCTGTGCCCCAGGCATGTGCTGTCTCCTAGAGACAAGCTGTCCTCAAAAGCTCATAGCCTGGCAGAGGGAACAGACAGAAAATTAAAGAGAGAAAGGAAAAGAAATGCAGATTGCAATATTTGGTGTCTCAGCCAGTTTTCTGCTGCTATAACAGAATACTACAGGCTGGGAAACTTGTGAATAATAGAAGTTTGTCTGACTTCTAGAGGCTGGGCAGTCCAAAATCAAGGGGCTGCATTTGGTCAGAACCTTCCTACTGTGTCATAAAACAGCTGAAGGCGTCATACAGTGAGAGAACAAGAGGGGCTGCTCTTATAGCAAAGCCACTCTTGAGATCCCTTGCCTCTGCAGTGATGATGTCAGCCCACTCATGCAAGCTCAGTCCTGGTCATCTGTCCAGCTCCCCATAGCCACCACCTCCCAATCACCATTGCAGGAGGATTAAGTATCCAACATGGCAACTCCTGGGAGATGAGTTTCATCGGTCAGGATGTCTCTCGCAAGATGATGTTGATCCCCCATGGGGTGGGTGAGCAGGTAGAAAAAGAAGCCCCTAGAGGGACAAGGATAGATCATCAGGGAGGCGGCCCTCAAGGATGTGGTCACTGATGGCTTTGTTATGGCATGGTCAACAGTGTGGGTTAAAAAAATTGTTATGGTTAGGGATTTTTTTATTTGTTCCTTTGGTCGTCTGAGGACTTTGGGTTCCAGAGGCTTGAAGGAAGGGTTTTAGGGGTGCACCTAGGGGAAATAGAGACAATTTGCTAACATCAGCGAGGTCTGTCCTAGCTCTTGGACCTCTGGTATGAAATGGGGCCGCTCTCCAATCTCCGGTATGTCTTAGTGATTCATGCTCTTGGATGGTTCAGAACCTGGCTTGGTTTTAGTGATGCTCAGGTGCATGTGGATTTGATCTCCCACACATTCAGGCCTCTAAGCTCTGTCATGAATTCATATTGTTTCTTAATGTGTCCACTCTAGAAACTGCTTGGCATCTACCACTTAGAAACCTTAAATGGATTCAGTAGTTGATCAAAGTTCTGTTATGTGTAAGATCAAGGTCACTCAGACACCTGAAGCTTGGCCCACACCCTGCTGCTGCTGAAAGCATTGTGTGTCTGTGTGTCTGTGACTCTTGGAACCAACAGAGTGACTAAGTGGCGCAAATGCTTTTAAATTCCGTTCAGTGGGACAATTCAGGTAAATGCATTCTCCTGTCAGATTGGAGAATTCTTATTTCAGTTTCTGGGACTGGTTGGCTATTTTTCTCTAGCATTTCTCTGAAACAGAGAGCTGAAGTCCTAGATTTAGTAAAACTGTATGCATCCATCCTTTACCCTGTATTTTTCATTAACAATGGAAGGTGGGGAAGAATTGAGGACATTTTCATCAGTGTAGTGCTCTTCTGTAAGCACTTTGGCTACCACTGATTTTTTTCAGCGGAGTTGATGTAACAAATCCTTTTTTTCTGCTGGGCTAAAACCTCTCAATTTTCTTCTGCCTCCAGATCACCTTTGACAATAAAGCTCACAGTGGCAAAATCAAAGTCTATTTTGACAGTGAAGCCAACATTGAGGAATGTAAAGCCTTGAACATATCTGGATCTAGTGAGTATGCTGTCCATTTGCCCCCTGTGCATTTCTGTGTGCTTCTTAATACTTTATCTGGGGATGTGGAGCATTTCAGTGGCTGATTTGGATGGTGATTGAAAATTAAGTTTCCAGAAAACCATATTTTGAGCATTAGATTCTGTAAAGCATGTCCCATTGATGTGTGCTTTTGTTTAATTTCAGCAAATGTTTGTTACCCGGCACTCCTGTTGGAGAGATAGCATGACTTGGTGGTTAGGAGTTCAGCCTTTGGGGCAAAACTGCCTGGGTTTAGATCCTGGTGCTGTTTACCATGTCTGTGATGCTAGATAATTTCTTAACTTCTTAGTATCTTTCTCTCTCTCTCAAAAAAAGGATAATATTAGCATTTGCCTTCAGAATGTTAAGTATTAAATGAGTTAGTTTGTAAAGCAAAGTATTGAGAACAGGAATTAGTACATATGAATTGCTGGGGGGGGGCCTACATACCTATAACCCCAGCATGCAGGAAGCTGAGGCAGGAGGATCTCATGAATTCAAGATCTAGGCCTGAACTACATAGTGAGACCCTTTTTCAAAAAACAAAAAGCCCAAAAAAAGAAAGAAGGAAACCAACCTAAGAGGAAAAGAAAATAAGTGCCTCAGTGAGGGAGACTGATCTGTTCATAAAATCTCTGAACGTGTTGTGGGTAGGACGAGGGAATGGAGAGAAAGCAAGGGACAAATTCACTGGGGTGGACAAGGAAATAAAACCTAGAAATTATTCTTGGACAGGGTGTGTTTTGGTCTAAGCCTTGGACTTAGTGGAGAAAGATCAAGGCTATAGAGCCCAGATCTTAGCCTATAACAACACTGGGTCGTTTATCCAGTTGTTTTGTAAGGACAGCTGGGATGACTGTATTGCTGATGTCTAGCGGTTTATCGAAAGGAACAGTTAATGCCTTTTTTTTCTATTTGTGCACTTTTGCATGCTTACATCTGGTAGTCTGAAGAGCCAATCTGAAGACACCAGTATGCAATATAGCAGTCATTGCTGAATTCCTACTATCTTGTCTAGTGAAACTCTGTTGTATCATTTCTAAGTTTTTTGTTTTTATTTTTTGTCCTCTTTAATGATTTGATCAATCTTGCATTCTTACATCTGGTAATGTGAGCACCTTCATTGAAGATAACAGCCTGTAATACAACAGCAGCTGTTAATCCCTATCGTTTTGTTCTGAAAACCTGCATCATTTTTATTGTTTTTGCTTTGTTTTGTTTTTGTCGATGTTGTTGGTATTTTGCCATTGCTTTTTTTTTTATTATTATTCTCTTTAAAATAAAAAAATAACCCTGAGTCACAGGTTTAGGACGAGTTAGGCAGAACGTGTTCTGTGTGCTCTGTGAGCAGCTGGCAAGTTGAAGCCCAGCCTGTGTGACTTAGCGAGACCCTGCCTCAAAATATAAAACTGAAAAAGGGCTGGGGATGTAGCTCAGTGTGAAGGCCCTGGATTCAATCCCTGCTACCACGCCAAACCAAAATCCAAACCAAACCAAAACCCCCAAACCTTCCTTTTGATCAGATTATCGGAATGAAATGAGATGTAAAATATCTGTGGTCTCTCTGTTTTAAACTATGTTTGATTTGTGGCCTGCTGCTTTTCAATTGCGTAATTCAACCTGGTAATTTTTGAAGTGGTTTTTAATTTTTTTCTTTTAAATTTCAGTTTCAGTAGTTCCTCTGATCAGAATGCAGTTTTGGTTTCTGTTAAAAGTGGTTCTTCTCTCCAGCAAACTGCACGTCCTGTCCACAGAGCGGCACAGAACAGATGCATAGCACCCCATCTATAGGGTGCAACTATTTTATTTTAAAAATACACTAACCCTTATTTATGTAAAACCAGATTTGGGGTAGTCATTATGAAGAATAAAACCACGGTCAAATTCATGCTCAAGCCGTGGTTCCTTTTTTGAACTTTGACCGTTTCCTCGCGTGGGTTCAGACAAGGGAGATGTGGCTCCCCGCAGTGGCTAATAGGAAGAAATACAACCCTCAAAGACCCGAGAGTAAAACTGCTAAAATTCAGGTGTGCCTTTCCTAGAGCGATGTTCTAGAAATCAGACTCCATCACCAGGAGGATACGAATTTAAAGTAAAATAAGGAGATGTGAAAGACTTAAAAAGCTGCAATTGGGAAACCAGTTTAGGAAATGGATTTTTTTTCCCCTCGTTACTGAAAACTGGTGAACTGAGATTGCCCGGGATTTGGGGGCAGTAGAATCTAGGCCAGGGCGACACCTGGTGGGCTGCTTCTGCTATTGCCACGATATTCTGTAATTCCTTCACATGCGCGTCCTGGCGCTCCAGGCTTCCCTCCACCCTTTGTCATTACCCCTGTATCCTTAAGCGAAATGTGCAGGGGATATTCCTTTCTACGTACAAACTCCACGCCGCCTTGTGTGATCTCCAAGTGCACTTATTCATCGTCATCTACGGGATTTCATAAACATGCTGATTGGAGTGTGGAGCGGCTCGGGAGGAAGGAGTGGGCGGGATGCCGCCTCCATGGGGATTTAAACGGTGTCCGTCCGGACTAGTGGGCAGCGAGTTTATGCGGCCTGGGGTCTGAGTTCTGTGGTGGGGTGTGTGGGGCTTCCCAGGCCTTCGGAAGAGCGAGGTGGGGGTGGGACTTGCCTAGCCAGGTTGGTGGGGCAACTTTCTGGGCTAGTATTTTCCAAGGCCAGGTTGGGGAAATGTTCTTGTAGGGTGACGTAGTTTCAACAGACTGAAAAAACAATTTGTATGTTTAGCACATGAAACTAATCTTTTCAGCAATTCAAGGAAGAAGCAGAATAGTGGATACTCTGTCAGTAGGGCTAGTTCACTTTCTGGGTTCGTTGGTGTTTCTTTCTATAAGTAAGATACAATACAAACAAAGGTAGAGAGTTTTGTCCTACAGGCCAGGAAGGAAAGTACCAGACGCTGCCTTTGTGTACCCTAAGATCGTCAATCCGTCATTCCAAGAATGGCCTCTATTCCTCTGCTCCAGTCCTTTGTGGAGGGGCCCTTGTATTTTGGTAGGGCTAAATCCCTATGCTACTTACACATCGGGTGGTATTTCATAGTAGATTTCTTGACTATACAATAGCAGGGTAATGCAGGCCCTGGCCTTCCCCGTTCTGTGGCGGCGCTGTGGGTTACAATACTAGCAGCTAAGCCACCCACCATGAGTACTGTCCACTGTCGGTCACTCAGTCAGTGTGGGCACGCCTTGGTATTATGCCCTCCAAAGACACTCTGCCCCTTCTCTTGCATGCCTTCTCTGCCAAGGTATCCCTGTGGCGCACTCCCACCTTGACTTTCCTCTGATGGTCACCTGTCCCCAGTCCAGCTTTCCACTTCTCTGGCTTTTCTTCTCTACATGGTTCCTGAGCTCATCTCTTTGAATTCTCAAACATTGCTGCTTCCCAGTCTGCTGGTTCTAAGTGGCTGTCCACACCTATGGTTTTAGCTACCATCCTCTCCAGTCTTGATTGTCCAGACTGAACTCAAGTTTACCCAGACAGAACCCTAGGAGTCATTCTTGGGCGTTCCTACCCCCAGGTCCATTAGCGAGAAGGCTTGGACCTGTTCTTTCACCTCTCCAAACTCTGTGCTGTCTCCTGCTCTGCCTCTAGCATGGCTCAGCCCTCCAGAAGTTCTTTTGACTGCTCTGTGGTCTCCCTGGGCTCCTCTAAAGCCCTTGCCCTACTGTGAGTACACCTCATGTTTTGCTAAACGCAGGTGCCGCGCGTTAATACTGGTCAGGGCCCTGAGCTGGACATGGAAACTCAATTCGGGAACCACTGAGTGTTTGCTGTTGTTTTCTTGTGGCTGTTCCCAGTGCATGGGTGAGCTTGTGAGCTCCTCACTCCAGCCCTGTGGGCTTCATGACTGTTTGTCTACTCCTTTCAGAGCACCAAACTGAGACTCAGAGCTTACAGAGCTTCTCCAAGACTCCAGGGCTTCTGACTGCAAACCTGAGACTCAAGGCCAGGCCATCAGCTCTGGGGGGCCACATCCCCTCCTGTTGTGTACCGTGTCTGCATCTGTTCTCCGTGCAGGGCCATCTGAGTGGTGTCCTCATCAGGGCAGTGGCTGGCATGCAGTGTCAGGAAATGGTGGTGGGGGACATGACACTTTGTGCTGAGATGAGGGATTTTCAGTCTGAAACTTCAGGTTGAAAACAAATAATCTCAGCCTGTGTGTGTCGGGGAGAGGTGCAGTCTGGGCAGAGGGACCGGCCTGGGTACAGTCCTGAGGCGAGGACAGGGAGGGAGGGAGCAAGAACAGTGTGGCCCCAGAGTGGAGCAGGTGGGAGCAGGGCAGGAGAGCGGGCCTGCCCTGCAGGACAGGAGGGCGCTCCCAGGGGATCTGGAGCCGCTCTGGACCCCCATGGTTTCCCTGCTACCATGAGTTCCAAAAGAACCAGCCCATGATGGCCCTCCTCTTCCCCTTGCAAGACGTTTTCGCTTATGAATTGGCACTTTCTGCTGAGAACACACAGGCGGAGAAGCAGAATCGAGGCTGCAGCAGAGCAGTGGCGTCTGATCTGCCCTCTGGGCATGCCAAAGGCAGCGCCTGAGCTTTGCTGCGGGCAGCCTAGTAAGTTGCTCATTTTGTCCAGTTGGAATGAAGCAGACAGAGCATCTTCTGTTGAATTGTACAACACATGTTTATACGCACATACTAGTGCTTTTACTAATAGCTTTTCAATGCACAACTCTCCACATCAGGGCATGTTCTCCCTTATTTATAGACTTCTACATGAATGCAGTATGATTCCTTCCTGATATTGGCTATTTTATTTCAACAAGAGATACAACAAAATTTTTTTTTTCATTTGAACTTTCTTTTAGCTGGCCAGTTTAGCTTGGAAATTCTTCTCCAATAACACGTCTCATGGAAATTATCCTCGTGCTTACCACTTTCACTCTGTTTTGTTCTTCAGCTCAGAAAAACACTCAGTATGTTCTGGTGTTCGACGCGTTCGTCATCCTGGTTTGCTCAGCGTCTCTGGTTCTCTGCACGAGATCCGTCGCCCTCGCTCTAAGGTTACGGAAGGTAACTGTTTGTGTTTCCCCCTCCCCTTTGGACCTGGACTCATAGTTTGACCAAAGAGTGGACTGCTGGTGTTGGGCCTCCCTGACCTTGTGACTCAATTAGATTCATTTGAGTGATGGACCCTGTGAGGTACAGGACATCATTCAAGGCTCTCGCTGGTCAGGTAGAACAAGATAATTACCCTGCTTACAACTAAGCTAGCAAATGTGGGCCACCCAGTGGTGAATTCTCAAGCTCTTGGATGTTTCCAGAATAAATGAAACCCTGTCAAATTCAGGAGCGATCTTACAAATACAGTTATGCCATGTATGGGCTTCAAAATGTATCTTCACATTAGGGCCCCTTTTCACACGGAAGCATGGCAAATGAGCTATAATGAAGCATGAACTACTTTATTCTATTTTTTAAATAGTTAAATTCTCCACTGAGTGTCAGGTTACCATTTTGCCCTCAGGGCTTTTATGAATATATACTGTAGCTCCTCGGGCATCTCAGTGTGGCTTGTGACGTGTGTGTGAATGTCTACTGGGGTCAAGGGAGCAAGGAAGTCCTTGTGGTCCCCTTTGTGAACTGAGGAAATAGGGCTGGGGATGTAGCTCAGTGGCACAAGCCCCTGCCTGGCAAGTGCAAGGTCCTGAGTTCAATTCCCAGTACCAAAATAAAATAGTGAACTAAGGAAATAGCTTGTGCCCTGTTATTTTTTATCTTGATTTCTGCCACCTCATTTTGTAAATACCCACCTCTCTTCCCTGCCCTCCGATCCTCTTGATACTCTGAATCCAAGGTGAGGGTTCTGTGTCTGTCAGATTGAGGGGGACAACGCTGTGAGCACACACTCTGCAGCCAGGCTGCTGGGGCTCAGGTCCTTCCGGGCTTAGCTTCTCTGTGTCTCCGTTCCCTTGTCTTGAAGACAGAGTGAACAGTACCTAGGTCATGGGGTGGTCACCAGCTTGAGTGAGCCGGTCACATGCCAAGCTTTTGGAACACACTCTATTAGTGTTCTGACAAGAGTCTGGAGGGGGCAGATATATGTGCTTAATGTGTGGGTTAATCTCACAGGCACCCACCTACTCGCTCACTGCTGGGCTAGATGACAGGCAGGGGCAAGTGTACTCCTTAAGAACCCCCTAGGAATAGACTTACCGGTTGGAGAAGGTGAAGCCAAGTCATTTCATGCACCAGAGCACCATTTTGCACCACTCTTCTCATTCCAGGAGAAGGAGAAGTGGTTAGTAAGACACACTTTTTCCATGTTTGCCGTAGAGATTTCTAGATTTCTTCCTGGAGAAGTACAGGAGACGTGTGTGTGATGCTGACCGGTGGGAGTTCATCAACGGATGGTATGTCCTGGTGATCATCAGCGACCTGATGACCATAGTTGGATCCATATTAAAAATGGAAATCAAAGCAAAGGTGAGGGCCGCCCACCTCCAGCCCTTTGTGTTTAAATTCAGCCAGATGAGCTCTGGCATCGGATGACGTAAAATCCCGAGGAAGACTAGGTTGGTTCTTGCTTGTCATTTTTCTCACACCCATGCATATGAGTGGATTTGCTTCCTCATGAAGCAGGGGAGGGAGTGAGTGTGTCAGGGAAGGTGCTGTCACCATCACTACCCTCCGGGAAATTTGGTAGCCTCTTCAGAATGGTAACTGCAGTTGGAGAAAATTGTAACTGGGCTTCTTAAGTTGCAAAAGGAGCCACTGACCCGGAAGTCCATCGCTTCTCCTGAGCATGCATCAAGACTCAGTCATGACCCGTGGGTCCCCTGACGGATACGCGGAGGTCAGGAACACCTGAGCACCTGCCAGTGCCTGGCATGTTGCCTGGATGTGTTGACTTCGTCTCCTCACTGGGCCCCAGCTCCTCCAACACTTGCTTGTTCCCCCAGGGCTCTGTGCTGCTCAGTCTCAGCAGACTGACCTCCCCACCGCTGCAGCGCCTCTTGCTTCTCTACCCTGGCTGCCTCTGGCTCCGCCATGATGCTGCCTGTCCCACCTGCGCTGTCGCTGCAGCCTCACATGGGTTTTCATCTTCAGCCATCTGTCCCCCAGATCCATGCACTCAGCTGCCTTAGTGATTTCTCTACTGTCAGCCCCCTTTCTACCACTGCAACCTACTTTGGGGGAAGCGGCCCCTCGTCAGCATGGCACCAGGGTCCTCCTCACCTGCTCTGTCTCGGGCCCTGCCTCCCACTCCTCCCCTGGGTCTGACAGAGACCGTCCTTTTAGGACAACTTACGGTTCTCAGCCTTGTACTCCTCTTCAGCCTTTGGCCACTTCCCCCGGAGCTTTCTCCTGCCTGTCATGCAGGCACAGCTCTGCAGGTGTCTCAACTGTGGGAAGCGGGAGTGCATCTGTCATTGCTCCCCGTGTACTGTGTTCGCGTTGTGTTTGTGTGCGTATCTCCTCCACCAGGCCTAGCGTTCCCTGTGTGCAGGTGCTGTGTTAGGAAGTCATGCTGGCGCTTGCCTTCAGAAGCAGCTGAACAGCATCACTCAGTGTTTAACAAACAGGATTAGCTGATTTTTTTTTTTTTTTTTATGTCCAGGTCAGTGGTAAATGCTGTTTTGATTGCAGGATCTCACCTGGAAAAAAAAATCAGTTCAACAAATTGAAATAGTAAAAGGAAATGAGATGCATACATTTGGAATTGTGTTTTCTCTCTTCTACTTTGTCTTAAAGAAATTCTTAGCAACTGCTAGATTTGGTGACCAGCTGATGGAGTCCCAGCACTCTGGGAGGCTGAGTCAGGAGGCTGGCAAACACAACCTGGACAACTTAGCAATTTTGTAGGACCTTGTCTCAAAATACAAAATAAAAAGGGCGAGGAATGTAGCTTGGTGCAAAAGCCCTGTTTTTAATCCCCACTACTAGGGGGCTGGGGATATAGCTCAGTGGAATAAGCGCCTGCCTAGCAAGTGCAGGGTCCTGAGTTCGATCCCCAGTATCACCAAAAAAAAAAAAAAAAAAAAAAAAAAAAAAAAAAAAAAAAAAAAAAAAAAGAATCAAAGATCTAAATATTAAAACAGTTTTGAAGGGGCTGGGGATATAGCTCAGTGGAATAAGTGCCTGCCTAGCAAGTGCAGGGTCCTGAGTTTGATCCCCAGTACCGCAAAAAAAAAAAAAAAAAAACTTAGGGCTGGGGATATAGCTCAGTGGAATAAGCGCTTGCCTAGCAAGCGCAGGGTCCTGAGTTCGATCCCCAGTACCACACACACACACAAAAAAATCCCCACTACTGTAAAACAAATTAGCAGAAAACAACAACAAAACCAAACCCACTTAACATCCACTCTTGCTAAACCATTTCTAAACCATAATGTGGTTTCTAAGTCACTTTCTAAACTGTAAAGTGAGGTAAGTAAGGTGAATGGAGTGGAATATTTTACTCATTTATCTTTTTTTTCTTCGTTCCTCAGAATCTCACAAATTATGATCTCTGCAGTATTTTGCTTGGCACGTCCACGCTCCTTGTTTGGGTTGGAGTCATCAGATACCTGGGCTACTTCCAAGCGTATAACGTAAGCACTTGGCATCAGGGAGCACGTCCCGATGGAGACTCATCTCTTCCTCAGGTTCTCAAAGCTGCTTTTCCATCTCCTTCATTCTGTGAATTTCTTGTTTCTTTCAGGTGCTCATATTAACAATGCGAGCTTCTCTGCCAAAAGTTCTCCGGTTCTGTGCCTGTGCTGGCATGATTTATCTGGGCTACACGTTCTGTGGCTGGGTTGTCTTAGGACCATACCACGAGAAGGTGCGTGGCGCTGATCCTCCCTGAGGTACACCGGGCACTGGGACCTTTTTAGAGGGTTTCTAGTGCTACCTTCTTCGCATTTGATCTTAGGAAGCAGGTATCTTTGTTTTCTGGTTTTCTTTTCTTTTCCTCTTTTGTGTGTTAAAGTGACTTTAGATATTGAAATGATGGCAAGCAATTGGAAAGCACACCTCAGGGGTGTATGGGCCTAACTGAGGGGTCACACATGCACCCAACTGATTGTCAGATGAGAGATTTGGGCAGAAGATCATGATAATAAAAAGTAAAAGTTAATTGAGGAAAATTATTACAAAAAATCTCTCTAGTTGAAAGTGTTAAGGTTTTCAGCCAAGCTAGTTAAAGAGCCTGATAAAGACTTCCTGAAGGCACCGTTTCATTTCTGGTT
Source organism: Dinomys branickii (assembly GCA_004027595.1). Taxonomy (NCBI): domain Eukaryota; kingdom Metazoa; phylum Chordata; class Mammalia; order Rodentia; family Dinomyidae; genus Dinomys; species Dinomys branickii. The sequence goes on along the minus strand of PVLD010003882.1, from coordinate 27,542 downwards.
GTCATGAAAGCTATGTATCTTGTCATAGGTGGTTTTGATAATGTTATCATCACTGTGCCTTCCTAAAGGTCAGAATCTGAGCTTCAAACTATGGCTGAGCTTCAGTCAGCATGAGAAGCTCAAGAACATCAAAGTGATGTAAAGGTGTTCTGGTCTTAAGATAATAAATTTGCTCGTCTCATTCTGAGCCAGCAAAAGTAAAAGGGGTTATTTTACCACATGATTTTCCTCCATGGACCTGTGACTGCTGGAACAAAGGAAACAAACAAAAAAATAACAGCAGCTAACGCTTGCCACTTCCCTGTTAAACATTGTCTCTCTTATTTCATCTGTGCAGCTCCCCAGAGCGTCTTGGGGCGCTATGCGAGGAGAGGTGAAAAATGCAAAAGATCGCTTCTGAGTTTGTGCAACAGTTCAACCCTAAGTTGAACTGTTTTGACCTTGAGAGCTGCGTTATCCAAAATATATGATCAAATCTGATTTGCACACTGTTCGTGGAGAGTGCTGTCCACGAGCCCCAAACCTTCTTGTGGCCCTACCAAAGAAAACCCAGTGACCCAGCAGGCCCTGGCCCTTTTGGTCTTTATGCCACATTTGAAATGTCCACAGAGAATTATTGCTCGAAATGCCATACAGTGAGCAGTGATGAACCCTGGGTTTATAGTAAATCCTAGGAAACTTACTGCTTTTCAAATCCATGTCACTGCTTTGAGGGTGACTGGAGTAAAATTGTTCCTTGATCCGATATCTCTGAGTTGGGGAACTTGCTGTCTTAGCACTGAGGAAAATTTGCCATTTTTCTTCCTTCTTGTCTCCTGCTCTAAAAACTTCTCTACTTCTTTGTCACTAGAGGGCAGTGTTGCACCATGTGGTGTAAGTAGGAGCCCAAGGATCTTGCTTTACTTCATTGTCTGGAAGACTTGAGGACCAGTGGCCCTGTCTCCTTGACACGTCCCTCCCGTCTCTCTCTCAGCCCATCATTATTCTGAAAGGTTCTCAATAACTTGCTTGAATTTTACTAAAGGGCTACCATTTTGAAATGCTATTTGTTAGGCATGGTGCTCAAATTCTTTTATCTCCCTTGCTGTGTTAACCCTCATTAGTCAGCTCTCCATCACTGTGTCAAAATATGTATCTGAATCAACTTTTAAATAGGAAAGTGTATTTAAGCTTACGGTTTGAGACGTTTTGGTCCATGGCCACTTGGCTTCACTGTCTTTGGGCTGGTGTCAGGTACATCATGGAGGGAGATCTGTTCACCCCCTGGTAACTGAGAAGGAAAGAGGAAGAGGTTGGGGTTCCAATTACCCCTCCAAGGGACATCCCTGATGACCTGACTTCTTCCTACCAGACTTCATTTCCTGAAGGTTCCGTCACTTTCCACTAATGCCACAAGCATGAGACTAAAGGGTATGGGACTTTGGAGGACCCTTGAGATTCAAACTAGTAAACCTTTCCTCCACTTTCCTCTGGGAAAATATCATTGTCCTTTTACAGAAAATAGGAATTTTAGTACTGCATGATTTTTTGAGATTACCTAGATGGTACATGGCAAATGGCAAAAATGGTATTCAGATTGCAATCTGCCTAATGTCAGTGTACATGCCTGGACCAATACCCACTCAAGCTTTTCTTGGCATTATCTAAAGTGTATAATTGCAAAAGAACATTTGGTTTGACCCAAGAAGAAGGATGGTATTTTCAGATCAACTGTGAGAGGCAAGTCACCTTAGGAGTCTTACTCTTTTTGATGCTTGTACCAAGATCAATTACAGTTGAGTTAATTCTAGTGCAAGATGAGGTTGTTTGCTCTGGGAGCCTGGTTGCATTTGCATATGTTCAGTTTTGTACTTTCAAATGGTCTAGGTGAACAAGGTTCCTCTGGGTAAGCACCATCCAATAAAAATATAATGTGAGCTACAAATGGGAGGTTTGTGCATACTTTAAAGTGTTCTAGGAGCCACATTAAAAAATAATGAAGAAACAGATGAAATTGATTTTAATTATGTATTTTATTAAGCCTAGTATAGCCAAAATACTACTTCAGCATGTAAGCAGTATAAAATATTAAGATCTTTCACATTCTTACGGGGGGTGGTACTAAGTCTTTGAAATCCGGTGTCTTATCTTCACTGCACATCTCAAGTTGGTGAGTGTTGTGCTTTAGTTCTACCATGTACTGGAAAAGGCTCTTGTGCTGAGAGGCAGAGCTTTTATAAGGCAATTAGATTGTGCTGGCACCATATGCATCAGAGGTAAATTCGTGGATAGGAGCAGGGGTCTGGTCAGAAGAGGCACAGGTCCCTGAGGCTGTGACCTGGAGCACGCATCTCCATCCCTGGCTCCTCCCTGTGCTTTGTGCTTCCTGGCTGCCATGCGCTGAGCAGCTGTCCTCCACCGAGGTCCTTGCGCCTGGCCCTTTCTGCTTTGGCACCAGCTGACTATAAACTAAAATCTCTAAAACCGAAACTGTGAGCCAACACCTCCTTTCAGTTGTGGGTGTTGGGTACTTCATCTGTGACAACAAAATGACTAAGACCATGAGCTACATGGCAGATGCTTAGGACTCATGGGGTGAGTGGTCAGTGTTTAGGATAGTGCACCTGCAAAGGTGGCTCCCATTTAATGGGATGGAGGAGGGCTGTCTCTAGCATTGCCCAGCATGTCCATTTATGATCTCCCTTCCTCCCTCCCTCCCCTCCCCCTTGCCCCTCCCCCTCTCCTTCCCTCTTCTCTGTCTCCCTCCTTCCCTCCCTCCCTCCCATCTGTAGCCAGGCTGACTGGGGGAATGTACAGCTGAGTTAATTCAGTGAATGTGCAAGTCAGTGCAGTGGAATTTGTCCAGTTTTAGAATTTTGTCTTTTCTCTGATTCATATTGCTGCTCCTTAGAATCTGAAATAAGAAAATATCTGAAATTAGAAAATGTTACTGCCCTCTGTACCTCCTCTCCCCAAATTAAGCCAAAATGTCCACATTTTCAGATTCTGACAACATCTGTTGAGCCAGAGGAACTTCCGTGTCACCCAGAGCCATCAAAAGCTGAGAATTTTCACAAGCATTTTCTAGTGTTCTTAAAATCATAGCAACACTGGATGTGAAGGTTAATTCTTTCATTAAAATAAATGACAACAGCAACAACAGAACAGCTCTAAAGAGGCGGAACCAGGAAAGTTGTAACTGATATTCCTATGTAGCCAAAGTCTCAACATTTTAGCTTCCTGTCTTCCTGTTCAGCATCTAATTTCATTGATTCGACTAAAGGGAGCAAAGGTGTGAAGAGCGTCCTGCTGGTATTCGTTTCCAGAACTAATGGATGTGGGCGCTGGGCCTTTTTGAGATGTCTGGGCATAGAGGGATCCAGGCTGTTGATGTTCTTCCAAACCTCATCTTGAATTATTCAACATTGCTTTAATGTGGATTTTACATTTCAGAGGAGTTTGCTTTCTGTCAGGGATGAATAATAATCTTGCACAATTCTCATTTTATAAATTAGAAGAGCAAGGCATCGAAAAATTGTTGGACTTTTTTGATGCTATGTGTAAAATCCTGCAGACCCTGCCTCACACCTTTGTGATTCCAGGCTGCTGGTTTTAGCCAAGTGTCTGTCTTACTCAAGCCAGTCAGCTGGGGCTGGATGTGGTGGCACACACCTGTAATCCCAGTAGTTGGGAGGCAGAGGCAAGAGGATCACTGCGAGTTTGAGACCAGCCTAGGTAGCAAAGTGACCTCAAGGCCATCCTGAACTGCATAGTGAGACCCTGTCTTAAAAAAGACCAAAAAGAAAAAAAAAAAAAAAAAAGAATTGCAATCCAGTTAAAATTTTTACCTAAATGTTACGTGAGATTCTTTCCATCAGCTCTTGAAGTAAACTTTTATATCATCCTCCAATATGAACTATTGCAGGTTGTTTATGTTCAAATGAAAGTTCTTTTTAGCACAGTCACAAAATTATCATTTGTAAAATGAATTTTTGCTTCCTCATTGTGGTTCCATAGAATCTACGGGAATTTTAATGGAAAGACCTGTGTAACATTTATTTATTTATTTATTTACTTACTTACTTACTTACTTACTTATTTTTGGTACTGGGAAACAGCAGACCTGCTTTCCCGGGGCTTATAGTCTCTCAAGAACTAAAGCCTGTATGTGGTCCTTCTGCCTGGAAACACATTAGGACCTTATGTGGGGAATATTTTAATTTCATTTCTATGGGATTTGGCCGCTGAAACTGACTGGTTCAGAGCTGATTACTGTCATACTAAAATGACAGGCTATGCATCAATCATTTAATTTGTTGGGTCTCTGCTCTAACATTTTGCTAGAGTAAAACAATTCTTATGTGCACATGAGAAAGAGGTTAGGAGGCATCATCAGCCATGACTATTCTACTGTCAACGCTTCCTACCGCTGGCAGCTTTTAGTTTTAATGTGCTAGCCTGACCTGCACCCGTGGTTGGAAAGGCTGTGGGAAGCCATGCATTTAGCCAACCTTCTGATCCTTTGTCATGTCCCACCTGCTTCCGTATGTGGTTATGCCTAGCATTGTGTTGAGGCAGATACTGTGTCTATCTGCTAACGAGTAACTACACGGGAAACTAAGAAGTGGAGTTGATCGGTACTGCCCACCTAGCTGTTTGCAGTTCTGAAATTTGAAGTACAGACTTTTAAGGTTATTGAAACTAAATAGAGGAATTGAGCGGATTGCAAAAGAAACTATGAGAGAGATGGTCCTGCCAGAGTTATAACTGATGCCTATAGGAACCAGCAGACTGAGGGCTAGTGGAGAAAATGGAAATTATTTATATGGGGAACTTCCTGCCTTGCTATTAAATAATCTGTCTGTTAAATGATTTGTTCAACTGGATCTTTCCTCTAGGTCTCTAGAGAAGGTGACCTTGGCCCAGCTCATCACAATTGTTGATTTGGCAAAGGTGTGGGCATGACCACTCCGAAGTTGCACCCTGTCGGGTCTAGGCACAGGATAAGAAGTGTAAGACGTGGTGTTTGCTATCCAACTAGGGTTCAGAGAAGTGTACGTAGAAGCAATTAGAAGAGCATCCCCCAGTTTACTCTGGGGGATGGTACAGAGAACAGAGAAGAGGCGAGAGCTCCCGGACCAATCTGTCTTGAAGGAGACGTTGAATTAGCCTTTGAATGTTGACTTGATTGGACACAACAGAGGAAGAGGAGTATAGGAGGTGAAGAAAATAAATCCTAGGAGGAAAAGACATAGGAACGGCCGGGCCACGTGAAGACGATAAGCACATGGTGTTAATATCAACGAGGAAGACTCTTGAAGCCATAGGCTGAAGAGCTTGCTCACCCGTTTTGGTCTGAAGTTTCCCTTTGCTTCTGGACACTGTATAACCTTAAGAAAGAGAAGTGACCTTAAATTCACCTTCTAAGAAGTCTGCATTTCCCCGCAGCTTGCACTAGAGGGTGAAGAGGTTGGAGACGTCCTTGGAGGTTTCCATAATAATCTAGTTATGAATGTTGGCAGCAGAGTGGAATAGAAAGGATGGGTCAGAAAAAGATGTCTTAGGACAGAAAGGCCTTAGGACACTGAGGGAGGGAAGGTTAGTGAATAGGTACTTTATTATTTTGAAGCAAACATTTCTTTGGTAGGAGATTGGAATCCATGAAGGAGAAAGGTGGAAGGGAAGCCCCTTGGCTGGTTAGGGTGGCGGGAGGCTTATTTGATTGCATGTGGAGCAGCAGAACAACTCCCAGGTAAAGACACGTTAGATACTCATCAACAGGGGGCTGGGGGTATAGCTCAGTGGAAGAAGCGCCTGCCTAGCAAGCACAGGGTCCTGAGTTCGATCCCCAGTACCGCAAAAAAAAAAAAAAAAAAAAGATACTCATCGAGGACTTGAATATCCCCAAAGCTGCACTGACTTCATGGACATGTGGGCCCTGATCTGTAAGGGCAGAACTGGGTTCAAAACTGTACAGTAACTCATTTCTTCTATGCCCCTGAAGACAATATTGTCTTTTGCCAATTAGATCCTTAGAGCTCTTTGGAAGGATTTTATACCCAGCTAATATTTATCCCACTGGCCCCAGAAGCATGTTTATTAGGCACTTGTTCATTGTGTTTAGTGGTTTAGTGGGTACTGTGGTAGGTAGCTTATCGGCCCCTCAAAGCAAGGATCCCAGCGGTGTCCATGAGAGCTCTAGGTGTACACCTTCCCCCAGGCCACCTCACAGCAATGTTTCTGCCTGACATCTCACACTCTCCTTGTCTTAGCCCTACTCAGATGTATATTTTCCCTGCCCTTTTCCTTTTCCAGCCAGGGCTGTCCTGTCTCCCGTGAATCCTACAGTTGCCTCTGGTGGGGCTTTTTCCCATTCTCCCACATGCCTTTGGGTGCTCTGAGAAACACAGATCGGGTCCTGTCACCCTTGTAGCTGGAATTTCCTTCATGGGCTGAATGAAGCCTTAAGCAGAAGGCGCAATAGGGCCTGAGGCAATGTGCATAGATGACCTCTCTGCTGCCACTCTCAGGCTCAGCACCTACTTCCCCACAGTCGCTGGGCACATTCTACCCTCTGCTTTCTCCCCTTTCCCCTGGGGAACCAATTCCGAGGGCCACTCGTCTTGTTCCACCCGCCCCAGCTCTGCTGCAGGGCTTATCTGCTTGGGAGAGTGGGAGGCATCAGCCATATTATTCCACTGTCTTCCTACATCTGGCAGCTTTTAATTTTGAATAAGCCAGCATGACCTGGACCCGTGGTTGGAAAAGCTGCGGGAAGCCGTGCATTTAGCCAACTTTCTGATCCTTTGTTATGTCCCACTTGCTTCCGTATATGGCTGGTTTCAGTTCTTTCAGAGAGTAGTTTGGCAGATCATGGCCTTAAAAATGGTAACAGCTTAGCCTGGCGTGGTGGCACATGTGTAATCCTGGCACTGAGGGAGGCTGTGGCAGGTGGATCACAGGTTTAAGTTTAGTCTGGGCAACTTCGTGATTTAGCCAGTCTGGGCAATGCAGTCTCAAAATGAAAAGAAGCACTTTTTAAAAGGGCTGGAGGGGTATAGCTCAGCGTGAAGGCCCTGGGTTCATTCCTCAGTACTGGCGGGGGAAGGAGGGAAGTTAACAGCTTTTACCCAATAACAGAAAAAAAAGTCATGCGGAGAAATGTTCATTACATTGTCCTTCATAATAGCAAATACAGCATTCCAGTATCAAAGAAATAATTAATTTAGGATTTTCAAGGAACAGCCTGTTAGACAAACGCTCTCAGTGTGTGAATAACATAAGAAGAAGTTTATGTCAACTAGAAAAAAAAATCAGGATCCAAATTTGTTAGATGACATGACCAGGAACATATAAAAAGTGCCGAGGAAGAAGCCAAGCCAAATACCGAGGTATCATCTTTAAGAATGTGACTTTGAATGCTTCCTATTGTCATGTTCTGCCTTAAAAATTAATAAATGACTTCTCATGAGAGAAACAACTCTGTGCTAACAAGCTAACAACACCGCTCTGCTTGCAGGATACTTTATCTCAGAAGCTAATGTCTGTTTCTCCCCTACAGTTTGAAAATCTGAACGTAGTCGCTGAGTGCCTGTTTTCTCTGGTCAACGGCGATGACATGTTTGCGACCTTTGCGCAAATCCAGCAGAAGAGTGTCTTGGTGTGGCTGTTCAGCCGTCTGTACCTGTATTCCTTCATTAGCCTTTTCATATATATGATTCTCAGCCTCTTCATTGCACTTATTACAGATTCTTACGACACTATTAAGGTAAGTAGCAATATTTGCCGCTAAAAACCATTGCAAATGCTGTATGGACTGGAACTTAGCATAATATCCACATAGGGTGTTATCATTGTATTTAGGTTTTGAGGGTTTTGCAGACAGTAACACTTTTATGTGCTAGAGCCTAATTTTAAATATGGATTTGGGACCTTGTCCCTGTTACCCTGATTGGAGTGGATGGGTTTAGAGGTGCTATGAGAAAGAAACCAGAAAAGAGAAGGTGTGGGCTGAGTCCAGTGCTAGGCTGCTGCTCGTGGCACTGACCAGTGCATCTGTCTGTGTGGCCACCTGGAACTGAGGGTTGAGGTGGTGCACGCTCAGGTGTTGGCGTTCCTCACACCAGCTGGTATTGCTGCTTGTGTGGTGCAGCTTTCCTTTAAATAATGAACGCGAAGGTTTTGGGGCTGTTTAGCTTCTTTGCTAAGCCACTTGATGGGCTCTGTCCTTCTGGACTGGACCCAGTTAACTGATTTGTAGCTTTAAGGAAGCCTGCTTCCTCAGGAGCTGGTGTCTCCACGGTAGGTGGTGGAGCTTGGAGAACCCTACTTTGGATCCAGAGCCTGAGCACTGTGGAGGGCTGAGGGGTGCCCTTGGCTGCCATTGTCTACTGAACCTTCCCCAGACTAATGAAGAGGAAAGCCAGGCCACTGGCGTAGGGGGGAGATGAGACTGCAGGGCCTGGCAGGAAAGCAAAACTTGACCTCACTGAGCGTGAGAGAAGAGGGCCCTAAGGCCTTTGTGTCTGCTTTGAAAAATCTGCCTTCACTCAGCAGCCACCTTCTGTCTCACTCAGCAGCCACCTTCCCTAGAAAGTGGAGGACTAGAGTTGCCTAGTTGGCAGTATGTGGATTGGAAGTCTCGTCTGGTCTTGGTACTATCACCCTAGCCTTAGACTTTGTACTGCTTCCTTCCTCCTCTGTTAGACACACTCTGCCAAGACTTTCTGGAGTTTTCCTTTGAACTGTTCTGTTCCCATGGTGTCCCCGGCTTGGCTGTTCTGGGACTTGACAGATTGATTCATCATTGTTTCAATAGCACTTCTTGGATCTGAGCTAGCCCTGTGGGAGAGTTTTGCTTTAGCAAAGGCGAATTTGGTGTATTGGCACAGGGGCAATTTTTCATGCTGTATAAAGTGACGGCATTGTATGTGTGTGTGTGTTTTTTTTAAAGAAATATCAGCAGAATGGCTTTCCTGAAACAGATCTGCAGGAATTCCTAAAGGAATGCAGCAGCAAGGAGGAGCACCAGAAAGAGCCCTCGGCCTTCCTGTCCTGCGTCTGCTGCCTGAGGAGGTCAGTCCTGTGTTCTATCTCCCCACTGTTGAGGTGAACTCTTCTCTTGCCTTAAGGAAGAGTCATTCCAAGGTTAATGGGATTTTGAGCCCTGAAACCGGCTTATTGTGGGGCCCAATTCAACTTTCTTTTCTTTCCTCCCACCACAATTGGCTCTAGAAATGAATTATTTCTGGTGATACAAGGTAGAGTGTAAAGCTACATGACATGATCTCCCTTCCTTTGGGTTATCATGAGACCCCTACAAGACGGCATGAATGGTGTCCCTAAGGTCAGGAGACTGAACTCTTAGATGGATGGCCCAGGGAAGAGGTCAGAGCGCTTGTTGTTGCAGGTAGAGCTCTGAAACTGTCAAAGCCATTTTCTTCTTTCACAGTATGTGACCCACATGACTTTGAGCAGAACAGAGGACAGTTTTCTTAAACGTGCCCATATGTGTTTTAATCCAAAGTCAGGGGGAGGAATATTTGACTTGAAGTATACAACACCTTTGTTTTTTGAGAAAGATTCCCTAAATCCAACTCCTAAAGGAAAATGGGGGAAAATAATTGCTACTTAGAACCACAGGATATATTTTTCTGTAAATCAATTTGTACTGCATCTTGGGATTTGAAATGATATGACTGAGCATATCCAAAGAATGGTAAATATGAAATGAGGTCTTCTGAGAAGAGGTAAGTTTTCCAAATCACATTTCATCCTCTCAGAGCCTTCAATTATTGCCAAACTGGGATAAGGAAAGAATAATTTTCTTAATAGGCAGCTGCCTCCTCAGAGCCAGTCTGGAGAAAGGAAGTCTGTCAGAGTCGCTTTTCTATTATGTAGTTAACTTTAAGGGGGAAAATGTTCATTGGAAAATGCAGCTGTGAATTCTGAAAAGTAACGGATGGATCTCTGGTGTCCTTGGTTTGCATCGCAAAGAGCCCTAGGAGGCTGTTAAATGGTTTCTGGTGCAGCCACTGAGAATAATGAAAGATTTACGAGGGAATCGGAAACCTTATTTCTCAGACTGGATCTGAGATGGGGAAGGGCGCACCCTCAGTAGACAGTTGCCCTGTGGCTCCCTGGGGTTGTTCAGAAGGTGCGTGGTGGGAAGGAGTGTGTGTCCATTGCAGGGATGAAAGAACCAAAGCAAACAGGACAGTCCACCAAGAAACAATCCACCTGTTGAGCAGAACTAGATGATGAAAGGTTTGAAAAAAGAGGATGTTAAAGATAAGGCAGAAGTATCTGTTGCCACGTTTGGCCAAAAGATAGTCCTAATACTCTGGTTTCTCTTCAGGCTGTATAAATCTTTCCTCTTTTACAAAAGATAGTCAGTCTTTGGTGAACGCAGCTAGAGCAATGTCAGTGGAATCTTCAGACCAAAGCTTCGACCTCATGGGGATAGCATAGACCCTGCAGAGCATACGTGAAGGTCACATGTCACCGTGGGAGGAAATGGATTGCAATGGGCCCTGGAAAACAAGCAGTGGCTGAGACCCCACCACAAACTTTACTTTGCTCTGCTTAAAGGCCAGAAATAAAGAATGAGACAACTCTAAGGAAGGCTATTAGCGGAGAGTGATCATTGGAGAAGGACCTCACCAAGGCAGCCTGGGAACTCAGAGATTGGTTTCTGCTCTCCCTTGTCTAGTGACTGTGACGGATGACATCCATTTATGCAAGCTCTAACTCCTGCAGGACATGGATGTGGCCACTCTTTCTCAACAGAGCATTCTGGCAACCCCCACACATTGGTCCTCCTTTGAATTGCTGGCAGAGCCCCTAATCTGATCATCATAACACCTGTTTCTTTTCTTCGTTTTTGTTTTTGGACGCAGCCACTAGTCAAGTGTGCCCGTGACCTCTCCTACACTTCTTGGATCCTCTACTCTCATCAGGGGAGCCAGATGGCCCCTGAAACCTCTTCCAGGCCTAAAGCGATGTGGTTCTTTGCAGAGACACCTTTGACGAGCAGATGTAAATTCAACTTTCTCCTCTGTTGCAGTGAAGGAGGAAAACAGGCCCTTGTAGCTATCAATAAGACTTCATTAGTGAAAGGGTGGGAAGGTTCTAAGGGATGGACAGCTGCTCTGTTTGTTTCTGAAATCATCTACTTAAATCTCAAGTAATGTCCGTTGCCCTTCTTACTTACTCTTCCTCTTACAGGTTTCCCTAACATGACCCCTGTGTGCCTAGAATATAGAGTATACTCCTCTTCTTGGTAAAAGAGTTTTAAATTCTTGCTCTCTCTTCTTTTCCTCCTCCGCAATCCTATTATAGGGCAGAAAGCGATGACGAGTTGATACTTATTAACTAAAGTTCTTCTGGGAAGACAAATTTCAGGCCTCCTTATCCAGCTGCAATACGGAGGGACCTCCAACGCCCTGGACCAGCAGTTCTGAAAGGACTGTCTTATTTAACTGTGGATCAAGAAAGAGGAACAACTGTCAGCTGGCTGACCACAACTGAAGTTCCAAAGTTACTTTTTATAAATTTGGAGAATGGAGAGAATAGATCACAGGCTACTGCTGGACATTAGTGCAGCTGAGCGGTGATCATGAACTCCTCTATTTGCTCATTTATGACACGATAATAGTTCTAATCGAAAAAGTCACATTTCAGAGTGTGCAAAACAGAGATACTTAAAGTTTTATACTTTGGGTTTTAAGATTTGTGTTTATTGTCAGATAAGGATTTGTTTTAAAAGCAATTCTTGGGTTCAAAGCCTTCTTGTTATTTTATGTTTTGCACAGAGGAGTAGTTGGTTGAAAAGCCATTTAAAGAGCACACTTAAATCAGCAAAAAGACTTCTTGCAGTAGACATTTCTTCACCTACTTTCCTGTGAGTTTTCCTCTTCAGCATACATGAAGTGACTGTTGGCATGGCCAGTGGGCTAAACTGGAAACAGAACATATGTCAGTCGTGCTGATTCCTGGTTGTACACACATAACATGTGGCAGTAAACTACAGCACTTGTCATTTATCTTAACAACTGATCTCCACTGTGCTGGACACAAAACTTTGTCAAGCAAGGATATATGGTATATTTTTCCTTAAATAAATTTATTTTTATTACACTCTATCACCTTATTAATAGTTATTAAAATGTGGTATCACCTAATATCTACTTGTAAAAATTCAGATCACATCTGTATGAACTGCCTGGTCTCCAAAAAGGATTTCTAATTTTCTTAAAAGCAGTGCAGAAGATATAGGGGCTGGTACAAAGTTATTCAATATACATTTATGAGAATGACTTGAGAGATTAAGATCACTTCATACATAGATTTATTTCCTGCTTGAACTACCTCAAGGGTCAACTATGATAAGTTTATTGATGAGTAGAATTTGAATTAAGCAGGACTCTCATCCCAGTGCATTATGGCTTATATGCAAAGTGTCCCACAAAGCCTTGTGTGCTCATCAGTGGGCTTTGGGAGGTGATTGCATTATGGAGGGTTATGGCACACTTTCTCCTAGGGGGTGGTGTCTGGTCAGAAGAGAGGGGTCACTAGAGGTGAGCCCTGGGTCTACCTCTTCCTGCTCTTTCCTTGATCTGTCTGTCTGTCTGTCTGTCTCTCTTTCTCTGCTTCTTGCCTGCTATGACATGGACTGTCTCTCCTCAGTGATGCCCCTCCACTAGGCTGCCCTGCCTTGGAGCCAGCTGACCATGGACGGAATCCTCTACAACCTGTGAGACAAAATAAATCTTTCCTCCTTTAACTTGTGGGTGTGGGGTATTGGGGCTAGGTAGTGAGAAAGTAAATGAGGCACAGCCGTCCCTCCTTTTCCCTGACCCTGGCTATGCCTCTTTCCCTTAAGTACCTGCCTTACTTTCCTTCTCTTCATCTCTCTCTCTTGGTCCTCACTCTTGGTTCATGCGTGCACATCAAATCTAGCCAGGGAAAACCAACCAGTTAATGTCATTAAGATGTGTAAGACAGTAAGTGACTGGTCTACATATAGTATAGTTTGCTAAAGTTATTTTTGTTAATTTTTTAATTAAAAAAAACTATGATTTTTAAACTACAGACCATTATACCAATGGTTCTAGGCTCATTCACTTGACTGCACATTCAGGTATGTGATTAGATCTCTTATTAACTATAATTCTATAGACTTAGTTTTATCCCTGAATAAAATTCCTTCTTGCTTAGATGGTAGCCGTGACTGCCCCTTGAATAGAAGATTAATGATGGTTTTTCATGCTCAGGTTATTCTTTTATGGACTTTCATATTTCCTTTTATTTCTTTTTTTTAATGAATGGAGTTTATTGGTACATTTTAGATATACATAATGACCACATTCATCATAGGGAATTTGTACCTGTACATGGTACGTCTTGGTTGTTCTTTTTTTCCCATTCCCCTCCCTTACCTTCAACCCCTTCTCTCCTCCTATTTACAAAAATTTTGTTTTCTTGTTTTCCTTTTCTTGTTTTTCTCTTTTTACTTCCTTTCTTTTCCCTCCTCCCTCCCTAGTTCCCCTTCTTTTGAACATCTTTCTATTTCACTTCTTTTATTTCTTTTCACTCCAGCTGGACAAGACTTTCACGAAGAAAAAAGTCTTTTCCAAGGTTACCCTGCATCTGTGGAAACATTGTTTTCCACCTTTTCAGCAACTTTAAACACTTGTCACTTTACCAACTGTATTATTTGTTTGAATTCTCTTAAACAGTTTCTCATAACTCTTCTAATGGACATATCTGGGACAAACCATGTTCTTTCTTTTCTTAGGTCTCCATTTAGGGAGTTCAACAAAAAAAGTTAGAAGCTGTGTTCTTTCTGCCTACTACTTTCATTCCAGGGATCTCCACCCCTTGTGGAATTTACCTCCTTGGCTTGCAGTGAAACAGTAAAAGCCAGATGTGATGTATTAAGCTTATTGACTTAGGATGGTAGGAAAGAGATGGCTGTGAGCCATGAAGACACACCTGAGTTAAAATGCCAGCTTAGCCTATAGCTTTGATGGCCTGGACAAGTCATTTTCTGCCTAAAATTTACATGATGATGATAAATCTCAATGAACTGAGGTAGGCATTGAAGTCACATAACTCATGAAAGGCTCTACAGTGATTTGAAACTGAAGCCATTCTTTTGATTCTCTGCTCTATTTGTAAGGGGTTTCTGTGGGTCCACCTAAGAGTGCAGATATTAAGAATACCTCCTCTGCCCTCTGCCTGGGCTTTTCTATTTTTCCTCCCATACAAGTCTCCTTGGACAAGTCACACTGTGTTAGTCAGCTTTCTGTTGCTGGAACAAAATACCTGAGGTATGTAACCTGAAGGAGGAAAAGTTTATTTTGGCTCATAGTGTCAGAGGTGTCAGTCCATCATCAGTTCTGTGGCAGAAGCATCATAGTGGAAGGGGGTAGGAGAGAGAACCACTCATCTTGTGGCTTTTGGAAACAAAGCACGATTAAGAGCCCAAGAAAAGATATACCTTTCAAAGTCATTCCCCCAATAACTCTTCCACAACTACTCCCCAGTTTCTAATAGCCCATTCACCTGTGAACTTGTTAATGGGTTCATCAGTTGATGGGGTTATCATGCTCAAAATGCAGTCATTTCTCTATGGATCTCTTAATCCAATCATGTTGACAATCAAGATTAACCAGCACACACTGCGTGCCTCTTTCCCCATTTGTAAAATGAAGATTATGCAAATGACATGAGTCAAAGGTGAAGCACATAGAATAGGGCACAACTCCTGAGTACACAATGGAGATTAAGATCTCAAATAGTTTTCCTTGCATGATTCACAAATGTACAAGTCTATTTACCTGGGTCAACCAGGAAAATCTAATTTGTAATGAGCTCACCACACTTTTGCGGGCTTTGTTCTGGTTAGGATCATAAGACTGCAAACACCCCCCATCCAGCTTTGTCCTAGAGGTGATCATCAGTTCAAAACCAAGACATTCACACTTAGCTATGGAGTAGCAGCAAGAGGAGGCAGCATAAATGCCTGCCACTATGGCACCTCTGTCTCAAGGGAGGGCAAAGTTCCCAGAGGTGTACAAGCTATGACAAACCCTGGGTCCTTCACCCTGATGAGACTCTCAGTCCTCTATTAGCTTCTTATTGCCTTGACTAGACTTACTACAATGTGCAAAATACAGGCCAGTGTGCTTCTCAGCCCATGCTAATCCAAGGTGATGAATGTAAAATGGTGAGCAGGAGTGTATTTAGCCAAAGTACTTTGTGGGATTCCAGTCACTTCCCAGCTTCTGCTAAGAGCCTTTGCTATGATAATGAAAGAGTGGTGCCCTGACCCAATAGAAGGCCAAATGTGGAGCCTTGAGCTTACGAAAACTACAGTAGCCCAGCAAATAGGGGCAAATAGCCAGTCACACTCTAGGGCCCAATGACTTTTGTGTAAAAACTACCCAGCATCAGTGCTAATGTTCAGAAGCATTAAAGCATTAAAGTCATGGCAGAGTATGTTCAATAAATTGCTACCAAGGCAGGCTCAATGTCTCAGCTACTTGGGAGAGTAAGACAGATGGATCTCTTGAGTCCAGGAATTCAGGGCCAGGCTGAGCAACTTACTAAGACTTCCATCTCTTAATGATAATAAGCTGCTGCCATAGTCTTGACCACAGAATTGCTTCCTGATAATATAAAGTGTTGTCATATTATTCCAGATACCTAAACAATTCACATTTGGCAGCTGCATATCACAGTAACATTGTACGAGTGGATTTCACTTTTTGCTTGTCAGTTCCATCTTTATTTTCATGTGATTTATGCAAATTTTCTTTTGCTTCAGCTGACCTTAAATTTGAGCATCTTAACAATGTATTCCAGTGATCCTGAGTCTTTCTCCAGCAAATACCTAGACTCCTACCCTCTTTGTGACACAAGCATGAAGTAGTTCTTGCCTGCCAGGGTGAGGAGGACCTCACAGACCACACACCCTAGGCACAGCTCTCTGATTGCAGCACCTTCAAAAAGAACGATAAACATGTGACATAGGAAGAAGAAACCAGTGAGCAAGGGCTGAACAGCTTTCCCTTTTCCCCACTCAAGGTGTGTTCCAGGCTCTTTGTATGGATAATATGCACACTTAACTTTGTGGTTGTGTGACCTGTGCATTCTTAAAGAACCCTGCACTTGACTCAATGGTTTACCATCACAGTCGTGAAATTTTTAGTATTTTTGTTTTTTTTTTAGCAAGGAGTCCCCTATGTTCATGGTTCAGTGGGTGCCCTAAGTGAGATAGCTAGTCCTGTTGATAGGGCGATATAATTTGGTGATTAAAGCATGACCTTTTAAAGAAGGCTAGGAATACAGTCTTATAACTATTAATTTAATAGGTTTAGTAAAGGGAAAGAGT
This sequence comes from Dinomys branickii, assembly GCA_004027595.1. Taxonomy (NCBI): domain Eukaryota; kingdom Metazoa; phylum Chordata; class Mammalia; order Rodentia; family Dinomyidae; genus Dinomys; species Dinomys branickii. Next base: position 11,164 of record PVLD010003882.1, on the reverse strand, counting down.
AAACCTGAGCTGGAATTGCTTTTTTTTCTTTTAATAAAAAATAGACCTTTTTTAGAGCAGTTTTACACTCACAGCAAACCTGAAAGTACAGAGTTGCCCTATCTGCCCTATTCCACGTGTGCATAATCAATCTCCTCTATCAATGTCCCACGCTGAGTGTCCATTTGCTATGGTCCCATTGATGGTGCTACATCATCACCTAAGTACACAGTTTGCATTAGCACTCTATGGGTTTGGACAACATCAGCTTCACCATCATGGTATCATAGAGTTTCCCTACCCTGAAAATCTTCTGCCGTGCTCAGCCATTCCGCTCTCCTCCTGGGCCTGACTCTGGTGACCTCTGAGCTTTTTATTATCTCAATGGTTTTGTCCTTTTCCAGAAGGTCAGAGTTAGGACCCTGCAACATGTTCAGATTGACTTCTTTCACTTACTAATATACAATATAGTTTCCTCATCTTTTCATGGAATTGCTCATTCGTGGGAACTTGAGTACATCATTTTCATGTCCTCACAAATACAGGCTGTGGGGCTGCCTCTTCTCTTGCCAAGATGGAGATTAAAGCCCCGTGGTTGGCGATGCGAGTCAATTTCCATGTTGTTTGGGGAGGTCAAGTACCGTGACGGCCCCCTTTGACCTATCCCCATCCCCATCCTTTTTCATGGAAGAGCCTCATTTTCTGGCTTTCCAAGTAACATTTTTCTTTTGAAATAGAACTGACTCAATGTCACTGGGCTCCTGAAGTCGAGCATGTTTGCCCAGTTGCCAGATGACCTCGGACTAGGCGGTGAAGCCCTTCGGAGCCCGGCCATACAGCGTAGCTGTGAGCGCTCCCTCCATTGCTTCGCAGCCACTGGCTTCCAGTCCGCCTGGCCTATCTGTGAGTGGGAAGTCGGAGGGTTGTCAAAAGCGTAATAGCACTGGAAAGATTTACACCGAATCTCAAAGTAGATGCCCAATTTGTTAGAGAGCGGTACAACTCTACTATGCGCTCATTTACAGCAAATGCTGTTGCAAACCGGCGCATGATAATGACGGCAAGTGTTGCTCCTGCTATCCGTCTCTGCTAGAGAAACAGACGATGAATGAGAAGCACATGAACATTTCACACCACTTTATCTAACAAGGACATCAAAGCTCTGACTTCTTAAAGACCCCTGGGAGCTATTGGCGATGGTGAATGGAGGCGACAATTTATTAGCATGATGTATGTTCCTTAGCTTCTAATGGTACATAAATTATCCCATGAGCCATGATACATATGGTTTAAAGAGAATTTTAAATGAAAGCAATTTTTTTTTCCTGGCAACACTAATTGCCTACCAGCAGTAAATTACTCATCCCCTGCTGAATGTGGGTTGTGGTCATGACTCTATCCTTGAGGTTGAACGGATTTCCCCCAAGAGGAATGTTTGCTCTGACAAAGTGAATTTATATCCTCATGTGTGAGCCTGCCATGCCAGGTCCACAGAAGGAAAGGATGTTAATAATGCCTTTCGGACGCTGCACCATGTGTCTGTGTCTTCCTGCTTGTGTTATCTTTGATGACAGAACAGTGGAGTTTGGTCTTCGCTCTTGCTTTGCCTTTGGGGAGAAAATCAGAGTACTGCTATCAATATTTAATCTTCTCCAGCTGTGGGGTTGAAAGGACGTTTCCCAGGTGCCAAGCAAGGGAAGTGCTAAGGACCATCAATTTTGAAAACACTACGTGATGTGTAGGAGGAAAATGATGGTGCTATTAAAAACCACTAACTCAACACATATTTGTTGATTTCCAGGGCTACCCTAGGTGCTAAAGATGCAAGGAATGAATGACAGGATCTCTGCATCCACTGGGAAAGACAACAATGTATGAAGCCAGGCTAGTACAAGGTCAGCCTCAGGTGCTAAAGCACAACAGAAAGATGATTCTCTTGCCTTGATTATTTAAGGTCTCTTGTGGACACTAGACAATGCTAGAACTGAGACACTTGGAGAATACATTGTACTGAACCAGACAGCCCTGGTGAGGGGGAGGAGAGGCTTGTTTAAAGGCAACACAATGGCAAAAGCTTGGCCATCTGAGAGAGAACTTGGTTACTTGGAAAAACTTTGGAGAGGAGGGTTCTTTCTCCCTAACTTCTACTATTGAGAGCTGTATTAGAGTAAATGGGTTGAAAGCATATTTCTATCACATGAGTATTTCTCCTCATTGTTTTGAGAAAGGAAGCATACCCACGGCTTTCTGTTCCTGCGTGATCCCTCACCCCCACACAACTCACCCTGAAGTCCTCTGACCTTGGCCAGCTGCAGTTTTATGTTGTAAGGTGGCAAGCCTGTGGGTGTATCCACGAACAGGGTCAGCCTGACATCTGTAGTCTGAACCTCACCCTGCGCAGGCCCTTTGTGAAGACTCCACTGCCTGCCTTCCTACTGTGACGGCTGTGGAGATACGATGGCGATGGTTTACAGCACAGTACAGCTGCCTGGAGGGAGCCCTCGGAGCAATCGTGGGAAGCTTTGCTGCAGGCCTCCCTTGCGGACTAAGGCAGTGAGCTTGGGTGTGTACGGAAGGGAGGAGGTGAACTGACAGAGGGCCTCAGGGAAAGGGTTGTTTTGTGCCTCTGCCGCTGTATGGCTTCTATCTCTCCAAAGCTTCATGCAGTCATAGGTGGGGACTTTTCAGAGGTGGCTGAATCTAGAATGTGATGGATTCATAGTGCAATGCTGGCATGAAGGGTGCTGGGATTGAGGGTGGCTGATTACTGGATTAGTGCACTGATCGGATTGGCACTGCCCTTAGCCTGGTAGGCTGGATACAATATAAGGGACAGACAGAGGCTTGTCTTGTCCCTTGCTTTGCTACCTTCTGTGCCGTGAACTGTTTCTCCTCTGTGATGCCCCTCTGCCATGCCAACCTGCCTTGGAGCCAGCTGATTATGGACTGACACCTCTACAAACTGTGAGCTAAATAAACTGTTCCCCCTTTAACTTCGAGTGTTGGGTACTTTGTTTCAGCAATGAGAAAAGTAACTAAGACATCCCCTGCTGTCTTGCTCTGTCTGGAAAGTGGTAATGAACACATTCTTGTTAGAGGCGTGTTTCTGGGCCAAGGTACCCTGACACTGGTGGGGACAGGACAGAGAGGAGAGCATGGCCTCCACCTCACAAAGCAAGAACAAACAGAGTTACACAAACTCTAGTGCACACATGGTGTTGATCTACCTCTTCCATCTGGCCATATGTAGAGACAGCCAGCAGTCTGTGCCCAAGCTGATGCCAGAGGTGCCTCCTTCCAGTGCTCCCACGCTCCCAGGAGACTACCCCAAGAAGACCAGAGACAGCAAACTCCCAACACTTCTGTAGTGCATGGAACACATGGTGGGGGCATGGCACAGGAAGAGACCCATGAGAGATTCCTCTCCTCTCCAAGCAGAAGGCCAGGGAGGCAGCCTGGACTTTGGTGATGAGAAAGGGTTCTCTCAGCCCCGCAGCTGACTATGGAACAGGGAGCCCACCTTTGCCCATGCTAAATATTCTATCAAAGTTTTCACATTTATATCATTGAGATGAAAGAATTTAAATTTATGTTCTCAGTTAAAAATGAGACAACTAAATGGGATGCAGGGCATGGATGCATAATTTCTTCCTCACTGGCCTTTACAAAGAAAGACAGCCCATTTCACAGCAGGCGGCTTAGAGGGTGAGTCATTGATATCGAAATGGATGCAAGTGAAATGAGCCAATATTTGAAAACTGCCTTAAAAATAATTACAGCACCTTAGCCCCGTGTTTTCAAATACATTCTATATGGAGTATATATTTAAATGAGAAAAATTAAAGCCTAGAAAAGAACTAGGGAAAAGTGTAGATGAACATTATTTATCTGAGCCCAGAAGTTAAGAAGGGCATTCTGAATTTAAAGCTGCAAAAATCAGTTAATTAAAAAAATAGATTTTACTACATAAAGCAAAAATTTTAGAAAATTGTGCATGTAAACAAAATTTTAAAAGCACACTGAGGAAAAATAATTACAGCACATGCCACTGGCTTAGTACCCTTAGACTATTAAGAGCTGCTCCTAATTCCTAAAGCCACAGCAATCACTATGTTTTATGTCTCTGCTTTATACACTTGGCAAAGTTCTTGATGAGTAGCAGACGTTCAGCAAATAATATACTTTTAAAAAGTTGTCCTTGCCTGAATTCCTACTGTGCACATATTGGTTCTCATTCCAGCAAACACAGGTTACACATCCGGATTGTATTTCATCAAAGAGAAACGTGAACAGAAAGCATGTTACGTGCATGTACCAACTCCCCGCAAGGAATGCAACCCTCTTGTATTGCAAACCTATATACGAATAAAACAAATGAAAGCGGAAATAAAAGTAGATGGCAAAGGCTGGCTTCCAACCCAAGATTTCTAATTTCAAAGCCTTCTGCCTCCTTCCCTCTCTACGGTCTGCCTTTATCTGAATAAACACTTATATGGTAGAGCTGAAAGTTTAACTAACTTAATGTGAAATATGACTTCTCTTTTCAAATAACACCTTGATAAGCACCACGCTGTGAATTTAGATAGTGCTGGTGCTAATGGAAAATGATTTTTACCTTATGGAAGGAGCCGAAAGATTTAGGTAAGTTAAACTCTTCCAAGTCTCAGAATACTTATCTGTAATACACAGATGATACAACTGAGAGTACAGAGAAGTTCCGTAACTTCTCCAAGGTCACACAGAGTTTAAAAACCAGAAGAGTTAGACCAGGCAGAAGCCCATTGTTAGAGCTGGTGAGTTCACAGCTTAGTACAGTGTCTAGGAGGTAATGGATATAAGCAAGCCCCCAAAGGGTAAACTGGACACATCCAGTGGATGGGAATAAAATAGTACTAGTCTGTTTTTGCACACAAATTGTAAAATATATGGCAGAGTAGTATTTTATTGTGTATAATTAAATGGATTAACCTTGAGCCCATAATGTTAAGTGAAATAAATCAGACATACAGCTTAAATATTGCTTGATTTCTCAAATTATAAATAAGTTAAAGAACAAAACAAAAGATAGAGAATAGGAAACAGGGAGACTGACCTTTGCAAAGGAGAAAGGGACCAGGAGATGGAAGGAAGAGGGAAGGAAGGGAGAGAAAGAGGTTAAAAACAAAGAATTAGGATGTGTTATGTGCATGTGCCATTCTCCATGATGAATATAATCATTATGTACTGCAAACATGAACTAATATAAATAAAACTTTAAAAATGTATGAAAAGTAGAGTGTGAACAGATGATCTTAGCTGTCTGGGTGTGTCCTTTCTAACCTAGTATCCATTTTTACAGTAAACCAGACTGTCAGTACTGACTAATGGATCAAAGTCCATAGGCCCACAATTAGAATCTTATCCAAGTCGTGCCTTAAAAAAAACTGGGATGAGGGAAAGGAGCAAAAGAAAGAAAGAAGGAAAAAACATATATGTATATAGCAGGATAGCTGGGGTGATTGTACTGCTGATGGTCTGATTGTACAGTCTAATGGTCTGTTGAAAGGAACAGTTAATGCTTAATTTTTTGACCAATTTTGCATGCTTATATCTGGTAACCTGAGTAACTAATTTGAAGACAACAATATGAAATATAACAACAATTGGTGAATTTCTACCATCTTGTCTAGTGAAACTCTATATCATTTCTAATTTTTTAAAAAACTTTTTAATTCTCTTTAATGATTTGATCAATCTTGCATTCTTACATCTGATAATTGAGCAACTTCATTGAAGATAACAATATGTAATATAACAACCAGTGTTAACTGCTATCATTTTGTTCTGAAACCCTGTATCATTTTTATTGTTTTTGCTTTGGTTTGTTTTTGTCTATGTTGTTGTTATTTTGTTATTTTTAAAATTTTATTCTCTTTAAAATAAAAAAAAAATTGCATCCACCGGGGTGGAGTTTTCTGGCATGTGCAATCATGAATCACCAAATAGTTGAAATTAAAAAAAGACAGTCACCCCTGAAACCTCGATTCAGCACCTCTTTCCTCCAGGAGAGCTGGTGTTAATAAGGTGTTTTAATATCTCTCATGTTCCCTTCCTGCCTCCGAGCAGCATCTGATCATTGATGAAGTCAGCAGTGGTATATGCATCTCAGTCTCCTTTTGGAAGAGGTTCTTCGTAAGAGGATAGTGTAAGTATCATAAGGCCTAAAGCAGATGACTTACTAGCCAGAGTGTGGTTTCTAAACTCAAAAATAATCTTTTGTTTAATCACAATACAATGAAAACGTTCAGGAACCTTAACATCGATATAGGCTTTCATCAATCTGTAGCCCATAATTTAGCTGCAGTTGTCCTAATACAATAATTCTCTTTATAACATTTTATTCTCATTCACTGTCAAATTTAGAGATCATGCCTGTTTAGTCTCCTTCATTCTGGGACAGTCCCTTAGACTTTATCTTAATGACACTGAGGTTTGTGGATAATAATTTTCATAATCTTGCATATAGCCACTTCAGCTGGAGTTGTTGATATTTCCTCCTGATTAGATGAGGGTTACGCATTTTGGGCAGGAATACACAGAAACACTCTATTACCCTTGTCAGAAAGTCCTAGCCAAATTGGTGATATTATTTTTATCATCCACTAAGCGTGTGGTCCAGTTTCTCCATTGGCGCAGTGGTCATAAAACCTCAGGCTTCCTGTTGGGCGGAGCGGAATTGGTGGAGTTGCCCAGTCGCTATGCTCAGTCTCCCCATGGGGACCAGATTCCCACTGCCCTCTCCCAGCCAATCTGTCAACAACTCTATTAGCACTGCAATTTGTATCTTTTAAAAATTAAGTTATTTTTTATTGTTTGTTTATTTGCTTTTCCAGGACTCATGTTATTTGCCTGAAGAATTCAGTGACCTAACAGTAATGACTTAAACACAGAGAAGCAGGGCAAGCCATCCTGGCATGCTTACCACAGCTACAAAATCTATCACTAAGAATCGTTTCTTTGCACAAAGCACCGAAACTAGCTTTATTTCTCCTTGTTCTCAAGCGCATGTCTAGTGACAGAAAGGTGACTGGGGAGAATTTTTCCCTGGGCTATGATTTGCTTATGTTTGGGTAAATATATAAATGACAGCAGTTTTGCTCTTAAAAGTTGGACAAAGGACACAATCACACATAATTGAGATTTTACAGGCCTGTTCAAGAAACAGCGAGTAAAGCTTTTTAATGCCAACAACCCATCATAGGAACATGATTGATAACAAAAATATTATCTTACGCTTATGTAAGCACTAAAAGGTTTGCAAAGGGTTTTCACATACATTATTTAGTTTTATCCTCGCAGTAACCCTATGCTAGGTACAGCTTGTATTATTGTCCTTATCTTATGTGTGAGGAAATTTTGTTCTTCCACAAACAGAAAAATGAAAGCAAGTTAATTGAAATGCCCATGGATTAGAAGAAATGTGTCTGAAATCTGGTATGAAGTATTTAGTTTCTGAACCTATCCACTAGCCGCTGTTACGCCTGGAAATTTTTATTTCTTTTATATTATTTAATATAATTGCTCATCCACTAGAGTTAGTATTTCCAATTTGCAGAGGTTTCTTTTAAATCTATAAATCATTTTACAATCAAGGTTTAACAAATAAAATAGCAAATATTGAATACGAATCCTTGTTCTTTGATAGGGTTGAAAAATTTAAGCAGTTTCAAGCCTTTTATATTACCATGGGGTTAATTATATAAGAGAGAAAGAAAGGAACCAGGCTTAGTCTTTTAGATCTGATTTATCTGGGAGGTGGGAGAGAAAAGCGGTGTTAATATTTTTCTCAGTACAAATACTTTTTTGAAGGGTGCAATGGATGTTGCAAGATAATGGTTTTAATACTTTTCAGCACAGCAGCTTCTTGGAAAATTGCTTCATTTATATGTGTGGTGACTCTTCTTTATCTCAAATAATGCTTTTTATCAGCTTAGTATTAGTACTGGCTTACTATATATTTCTTTTTTGTTTTAAGGAGAATAATAAAAAAAACCATACCAACAATGTAGACAAAAACAGTAAGAATGATCCAGGGTTTCAAAACAAGATGATAGGCATTAACACTGGTTGTTATATTACATATTGTTATCTTCAGCGAAGTTGCTCTGATTACCAGAGACTGTACTGTAGCCTTACTGGTCAGTAACAGCTGGAACCCATGTCCTCCGCATGGGCATTTGGGACCCTTCCTGTTCCTTGGGTGGGAGCTTTCTTTTCTCTCAGTAAATGATTTCCTGCAGTTTCTCTGTGCAGGAGTGTGTGTGTGGAGTGTTTTGAGACAGTCTCCCATGTAATGCACACTGGCCTTGAGCTCACTAGATAGCCCAAAGTGGCCTTGAACTTGTAGCAACACTCCTGCCTCAGCCTCCGGGGGGCAGGGGTGACAGTTGTGCGTCATCACACCCAACTTAACCTCTACTGTCCTTAGAAATCATAGGATTTTTAGAGAACACGAACTCAGGTTCTCAGACATCTAACAGGATGGGAGTTAAGAATGTAAGATTGGTCAGGCCATTAAAGGGAATAAAAAATAAGAACAAAAGAAACATTAGAAATGATGCAGAGCTTCACTAGACAAGATGGTAGGAATTCACCAAAGGCTGTTATATTGCATATTGTTCTCTTCAAATTAGTTATTCAGATTATCAGATATAAGCATGCAAATAGGTCAGAAAAAAACAACAAAAACACCTTAAAAATTAAGCATTAACTGTCCCTTTCAATAACTCAGCAGACATCAGCAGCGCAGTGATCCCAGCTCTCCCTCTGTATCCCTTTGCTCTTTCTTTCTCTCCTCTCCCTCATCCCAGGTGTTCCTTCTTTTGAGCAGCTTCCTTCTCTTTCATAATATCTATTGTATGTTTTAGGTTTTATTTGCTCTTTCAGATTCTTACACTAGGGAGACACTACCATGTTTACACATGCGCGTCTAATTTATTTCACTTATGAGTATGGTCTATAGTTGCATCCATTTACCTATTTGGTTTAGTATGTATTTCTTACCAGCTGACTTGCATGTATTACATTCAAATAGCGTGTGACTGGATGTACGTCTCAGTTGTGATATCTCTATCTGAACCCAAGAGTTTGTTTACATTTATTGTAATTACTCATATATATCTACTTACTGTTGTTATCCTAATTTGTGTTTTCTATAAATCATGCTGTTTTCTTGTTCTTTCCCCCTTGCTTTCTTTTTATTGGATTAATGGTATTCCCCCTCCCTCCCTCCCTTCCTTCTTCCCTCTCTCCCTCCTTCCCTCCTTCCCCTTTTCCTTCCTTCCTTCCTTCCTTCCTTCCTTCCTTCCTTCCTTCCTTCCTTCCTTTCTTTCTTTCTTTCTTTCTTTTCTGTCTTTCTCTTTCTTCCTTTCTTCCTAGTACTTACTCAACCTTTTAACTTTTTACTTTATGAGAAACTGCCAAACAGGTTTGCAAAATGGTTGTCCCATTTTGTAGTCCCACCACAGTGACTGCTAGTTGGCTTAGTTTTTGCCAACATTTGGCTTCTTGCACTTTTCAATTTTAGTCATTATAATATGTGTGAAGTGTCATCTTGTGGCAGTTTTAATTCGTGTTTCCCTAATGACTTTTGATCATCTTTGCATGTGTTTATCACCCATGAATTTACACTGTTTTGGTGAAGAGCCCATATTTTTCTCACTTTAAAAATTGGACTTATCTGGGAATGGTGGTGCATGCATGCCTGTAATCCCAGCCCTTGGGAAGCTGAGGCAGGAGGATTGTTGCGAGTTCAAGACCAGCCTGGGCTACAAAGTGATCTCAAGGACAGCCTGAACTGCACAGTGAGACCCTGTCTCAAAAAAAATGGACCTCTTTTATTATTTATTTGTAAGAGATCTTGTGTATTACAGATAGAAGCTGTTCATCAAACACATACACAACAAATTTTCCTTGTTTGTGGATTATATTTTTATTTTATTAATGATACATTTTATAGAACAGAACTTGACTATTTTGAAGTTCAATTTATTAATTCTTTTGTTTTCTATGAGCAGTCTGTGACAAATGTTTGACTATCTCATTTTGGTTTTCTATATTTTCTTCTAGAAGTTTTATGACCTCTACTTCTGTGTATAGTTCAATGATTCATCCCAAATCGTATTTCTTAGAAGGCTGAGGTTAAGTTCATTGTTTTCCCATAGAGAGACCATTTGATAAAAGACGAGCCTTCCTCTATTGAATTATTTTGGCTCCTTTGCTGTAAACCAACTGACCACTTATGTAGACTTTACTGTGTCACATGGATCTATTCATTAAAACTTGCATCATTACCACACTGTTTAAAATACTGTTTTTTTAATCTTTGAAATGAGGTAGTACTAATTCTCTAACTTTGATGTTCTTTTTCAAAAGAAGGTTCATGGCTGTTTCATTTAAATTTGGAGGGCTGGGGATATAGCTCAGCAGTACAGCACCTGCCTGGCAAGTGTGAGGCTGTGAGTTCAATTCCTGGTACCAAAAAAAAAAAAAAGCCAAAAAAACAAACGTACAACCAGCTTGTCAATTTCTATAAAAAGTTTTGGTGCTATTGGAATTAGTACAACATTTTATTCTAGAGATTGAATTAAGGATAATTAAAATCTTAACAACACATTTACATGGTCTTTCTTCTATCTATTTCTGATCTGAATGGTTTTATATTTCATTTAATTACCTTTGTGCACAGCTAGAATTTCCCAAAATAGAAGTGGTTAAAATGAACATTTGCACTTTATTTCTGATCTCAAGGGTAAAATTTTCAAAATTTTGCCATTAATTGTAGCTTTACCTGCATTTTTTTATAGGTGCCCTTTATCAGCTTGAAGAAATTCTCTTCTATTTCTAGTTTGCCAAGTCTTTTAAAATCATAAACAAATATTAATGTATGTCAAGTGCACTTTCTGATTAATTGAAATGATCATATAATTTTTCTTCTGTTAATATTATTAATTACTTTGATTTATTTTTCAAATAACCTTGCATTCATAAGATAAATCTCTTTTGATCACTCTGTATTGTCTATATGTGTCATTAGATTTGATTTAGCTCTTTTTTTTTTCTTACAGACAGGGTCTTGTTATGTACTTCAGGCTGGTCTTGAACTCCTCATGATCCTCCTGCCTCAGCCTTTCTTTTTTTTTTTTTT